>CAUYPK010044529.1:0-37168 GCA_963574355.1 Loris lydekkerianus
TTGTTGACTACATCTTCATAGGTAGCTGCACCACTACTTTATTGTCGTTTATTTTTTGAGACAGAGTCTCACTTTGTTGCCCTTGGTAGAGTGTCATGGCAGCCCAGGTCACAGCAACCTCAAAGTCGGGGGCTTAAGGGATTCACGTGCTTTAGACTCCCAATTTGCTGGGACGGTGGGACTTAAGGCGCCCACCCAAAGGCCCGGCTTTTTTTTTTTTTTTTTTTTTTTTTTTTTTTAGAGAAGTGGTCTCACTCTGGCTGGTCTCGAAATCCTGCGCCCAGGCAATCCACCGACCTCGGCCTCACCAAGTGCTAGGATTACAAGTGCGAGCCACCGCGCCCGGCCTTGCACCACTACTTTAAAGGGCTAGTGACTGAGACACCAGAAAACAAAACTAAACAAAATCGAAACCCTACATACACACTGAAAGCAAGCACTAGTACAGTTTTGTAGAATGGAATGAGTGAAACAAAGGCACAAATGAGAATACGTTTTTTCAAGGTGGTGGAGCGAAGAGGTGACAGTACCACCTCTAGTACCCCGGCCCCTGCCGGCCTCCCCACCCTGCATCAACATAGACTGAAAGACAAGTGGTAAGACTGGAGATGCGCTCAGACTGGCTCTCGGCCCAGAGTTGGGATCTGGGTGGCCCGGTTACCATGGCACCGCCTTGGGCTCCACCCTCTCCGCTCCTCCCAACCCCGCCCCGCTCCCAGCTGGGGTTATAGCAGCCAGTCACGTGCCCCGCAGCGTAACCACACCTCTGCTCCGCGGAGCAATGTCAAGCGGTCACGTGTGATAGCAACAGATCACGTGGCTGCCATCGCCCCTCCGCCCCCTTACCCTCATTGCCCCCTCCCAGTCAAAGCAGCTCCTGCGCATGGGTGGCAATCACGTGCCCCCAACGTCCGGCGTTCGCCCCGCCCCCCGGTTTCCGCGCGCCTCTTTGGCAGCTGGTCACATGGTGAGGGTGGGGGTGAGGGGACCTCTTTAGTTTGCGGCCTGTGTCTATGGTCGGTCCCGTAGCGTCCAGCTGCCCGGGACCGAGCTCGGGTGTATGGCGCCGCAAGAACTGGCTCCGGGGCCCCGATAACGGGCCGCCCCCGCAGCTCCTGGCCTGCCGCGAGGTAAGTGCAGCCCCTTCCCCGGAATGAGGACCAGTCACCGCCCCCCACGGTTTCCCACGCGTGCTCTTCTCGGCTAGTTATGGAAGAGTAGCTCGAGGGCGGGAAGTGGGGCCTTTGTGGTTGTGGGAAGGTGTAGTTTTAGAGACTGGGGTGCAGGATCTTCGATGCAAGACGTGTGTCATGTGTGAGCTCCTTTGTGCGGGGCGTGATGGCCACAAAGGAAAAGGCATTTTTATTCTAGGGCCTCACGTGGCTATAGTGACCATTTTATTTTGGCCAGGCTATTATAATGTAGGTTGATATTAGAGTCGTTGTGTTATCTCCGGGGTCAGCCACATGGAAGGTTGGGAGGGGATGGGATGCTGGTGGGGTTGTCTTTGTGCTTTCTTTTGCGGGGGTCGCTTTGTTGCTGGAGGTTCTTACCATCCTAACTCTGGAAGGGAATTTTGGTGGTAGGAGTCTCTGTGATTGTAGGACCTCCCCTGATCTGAGAATGGCTACCTCTCGGTATGAGCCAGTGGCTGAAATTGGTGTTGGTGCCTATGGGACGGTGTACAAGGCCCGTGATCCCCACAGTGGCCACTTTGTGGCCCTCAAGAGTGTAAGAGTGCCCAATGGAGGAGGAGCTGGAGGGGGCCTTCCCATCAGCACGGTTCGAGAGGTGGCCTTACTAAGGCGGCTGGAGGCTTTTGAGCACCCCAATGTTGTTCGGTGAGAAGGTGATGGAGGGTTGGGAGTGGGAAGTAAGGGGAAAAACACACCCTGTAGTGGGGTGTGGTGGTCAGGAGAGAAGTGGGGACCTTGAGGAAATATGGGAGGTCAGTCATGTTACATCAAAGAGGATTGAATAGTGAGTGACCATTTTATTCTGGCCAGGCTCATGGACGTCTGTGCCACATCCCGAACTGACCGGGAGATTAAAGTTACCCTGGTGTTTGAGCATGTAGACCAAGACCTAAGAACTTATCTGGACAAGGCACCCCCACCAGGCTTGCCAGCAGACACCATCAAGGTAAGTGAGGTGGGTAGACACTGAGAGAGGTAGATGGGGATTTTTGTAGTAGAACCTGTTGGGGTTTGGGGTATAGTACCACATTTCCAGTGTGTCTTTGCTTCCCCTTTCCAATCTAGGATCTGATGCGACAATTTCTAAGAGGCCTCGATTTCCTACATGCCAATTGCATTGTTCATCGAGATCTGAAGCCAGAGAATATTCTGGTGACAAGTGGTGGGACAGTCAAGCTGGCTGACTTTGGCCTCGCCAGAATCTATAGCTACCAGATGGCACTTACACCTGTGGTCAGTAGTGACACGGTAGCCACAATGGGGAAAGTTGGGGGTAGGAGAGTGATTGCCCATAGCAGTTGAGAAGTTATGTGTCTTCAGTAAAGCATTTGCCCTCATTCACAATTCCTGTTCTCTTTAGGTTGTTACCCTCTGGTACCGAGCTCCAGAAGTTCTTCTGCAATCTACATATGCAACACCTGTGGACATGTGGAGCGTTGGCTGTATCTTTGCAGAGATGTTTCGTCGAAAGTATGGGATCCAAGTCCCCTGGACCACCATGAATTCCCCAAATGTCTTATTTATAAACCACATCCATACTCTGCCAGTTCTTTTACCTGGTTACTATTGACCACCTTGCCCATAACCAGAAGCTCTGAAATATTCTGGAATTAGAAACTTCACATCCCTTTATTCTCTATATTCTCATTTTGAGCCCCTAAGCAGTACCATTCAACCAGGATGTCTTTGAAAATGACCACCACCTTGTGTCCCTTCTTACCTTAGGCCTCTCTTCTGTGGAAACTCTGAAGCTGACCAGTTGGGCAAAATCTTTGAGTAAGTGAACAGTGCAGGGGGGGTGGGGTAGAATTTTCTACTCTGAATCTTCTTTATGCTTAGTCCTAGTGGCACCTGGCTTTGCCTGTGGGGGTGGGGCCTGGAGAAGGACCTTCCTGACCAGAGTTCTCCTGACCCCCTGTAGCCTGATAGGGCTGCCTCCAGAGGATGACTGGCCCAGGGACGTGTCTCTACCCCGAGGAGCCTTTCCTCCAAGAGGGCCCCGCCCAGTGCAGTCAGTGGTGCCTGAGATGGAGGAGTCTGGAGCACAGCTGCTGCTGGTACTAGGGATGGGAATGGGCATGGGCATAGAGATAGGCATAGGGTGAGACGGGCAAGAAACATTGGAGTTTCTTATAGTTATGGTTATTTAGACTTCATTGGTAGGTAAGCTGTAGTCTTTATTAATTTGTTTTCAAGATAAGAGTCTCTGTTGCCCTGGGTAGAATGCCACTGGTGTCATCATAGCTCACAGCAACCTCACACTCTTAAGGCTTAAGTGATCCTCATGCTTGAGCTTCGCAAGTAGCTGGGACTACAAGTGCCCGCTACCACACCTGGCTAGTTTTTTTCTATTATTAGAGATGAAGTCTCACTCTTGTTCAGGCTGGTCTCAAACTCCTCAGTTCAAGCAGTCCTCCAGCTTCAGCCTCTAAGAGTGCTAGGATTACAGATGTGAGCCACCACACCTGGCCCTGGGCTGTGGTTTTTATCGTAGCTATGACTGGTCATCCACAGAGGGATATAGAAGAGAGCTTATCCCAGGTATTGTTGGGGGTGGGCAGAAGTCTTTTGTCTCTGTTAACGGTTTTCTGTCCTTTGCTTTCTCCCCTCAGGAAATGCTGACTTTTAACCCACACAAACGAATTTCTGCCTTCCGAGCTCTGCAGCATTCTTATCTACATAAGGATGAAGGTAATCCAAGTGAGCAATAGAGTGGCTGCCACAAAAGGAAGTGAAGCTGCCATTTCCCTTCTGGACACTTGAGTGGAAAGTACCCCACTGAGAAGGCAATCTGTGCCTTCATCTCTGAGGCTGTGGAGACTCCTCTTCCAGCTTTTTACAGAGTATTTTGCTGCCTTAATGACGTTCCCCTCCTATCCTTCCTTTTGCGGTTTCTCCTATATCCTTTTCTCTCTACACTAAGGGGTATATCCCTTCTTATCCCCTTACCTACCTTCATATCAAGGTCCTTTTTTATACAGGAAAAACAAAACAAAGAAATATGGTCTTTTTTTTCTTTTTTTTTAATGTTTCTTCCTTTGTTTGACTTTGCCATTGGGAGATTTGAAAAAAACTGCTCAGAAGAAGGAACTTCCCTGCAAAACCTTAAAGATTCTTTCAGTTATAGGGCTTACACAATCAGTGAAGCCCCTTGACTAGCAAAGACTGGAAAGGAACTTAAGTTGCTTCTTCGAATATGGGGTTAAAATGGCTTTTATTTTTATATTCACTGAACTTTCTCAAGCTGGGTCTTGCTTATTGCAAGGAGTTCTTGGTGATTTTTCTCCTTGGCTCTATCCCCAGTTTATTCTTGGAGCCAGGCCAGGGCATGCTGAGGTGGTCTAGCATGTGGAAGGGGAAAGAGTCGCAATAGGAATGACTCTAGCCTTATGCCATGTACTACCAGAAACTTCTCATATTCCCCTGGGGAGAGAGAAAGTTTTTCTTCTTATTCCTTATCATCTTGCTTCCACCAAAATTGTCAAGGCATAAAATCTGACCATTCAGTCAGTTTTAGGGGATGTAGCAAAGGGCCTTCCCTTTTTCTCAAACAAAAAGGCTGTAGACCCTAGGTTTTCCCTAAGGGAGGAAGAAAAAGCTTAGAGCAGGAGAGAAGTCAGAAGAATCCAAAGTCTCATAGAAAGGCACTGGGGTTGGCTCTAGGATCCTTCTGGTTCCGAAATCTCATTGCTAGCCAAACACCAAGGATCTGTAGGAAAAAAGGGAGAGAGCACCAATCAGTTCTCAATCTCTGGAGTTAAGAATTGGAGAGAAGGAGTATACATGAAGGAACTGGAGAATGTTACCTCTGTAAAGCTAAAGAAGAGTCCAACACCCCCCAGGATTTTCAGTGCTTCATCTGAATGCTTAAGAAACTTTTCTCCACACATCTGGCATGTGGGGCTCTGGCTCTTACAGATCTGAGGATATAATGCATGTGTGGAGAATGCAAAGTTATTTACTAATACTGTGGTGAATGTCCTTAGGCATTATTTACTATTACCTGACCAAACCAAACCCAGAGTCTAAAATCCCTCTGTATTCAACTCCCAGCACACAGCCCAACTACAAGAGAGCTGTTGAGAAGCAATGACATTAAAACCTAACTTACTAGCTTGGACAGTTGTCCTTGCCCAGTTTCCTACACTACCACCAATGACATTAAAACCTAACTTGCTAGCTTGGACATTGTCCTTGCCCAGTTTCCTACACCACCACCACCACCGCTACCACCACTCACTGCAGTGCAGAAAGCATAATCTTGTTCGTAGAGTGTTGTGAAGTTGAATAAGCCACAGCAATCAAAACTTCTTTCCAATTCATCCCGAGTTTTGTTACTCATGACCCACCAAGAAGCATTGATGACATCTGTCTGAAGGATATAGGCAGTGGGGAATTAATCTCCCTGTATCTTGATGTTGATTCAAGTGCCACAATTTTTGTATTCCAGCAAAGGGGAGGCAACCACCTTCCAAAGCATATGGTATGCTACAGTAAAATAGGCACCTTAGGCTCTCCCAGTCCAGATCACCTTCATGAAAAATTAAACGCCTCAGAGGAAGGGAATGGCTTTAGTCTGGAAGTAGTAGGCATAAAGACCTTTGGGTAGTTGGGGCCAGAAAGGAAGGAATTAAGTTAATGGGGGTGGAGGTGGAGTACTTGAAAGGGTAAAAGGGTGTCACCTTACCTGTTTGCTTCGGTTAATAGCCAGACATGAGCAAGAGATTACAAACTGAAAGATGAAGACCAAACCAAGGATGATCATGTACTGAGGAAGAGTTATGGGAAAAAGTTCTAGATTGTTCTAGTTCTACATACCATCTATACTATCCAGTCTCTAGATGGAATTAATGCCACCACCTCAAGTTGAAAATAAAATCAGCTAATTTCCTAGATTTGATAACAAGGCAGGGCAGAGAGACGTGTCTCCAAATTCTGTGAGATCCCCCACCCTCTAACCCAGCCCTCCCCAGAACCTGGATGCCCCCCCTCCATCAGTTCAGGATACAAAGAATAGCAGAACTTGGTGATGGTTGACGGCACCCACCAGTCCAGCCACTGCAATAAGGAGAAGGAAAACTCCCACAGCAATGACTCCTCCAATGATGTGGATGCTGGACACCAGGCCCAGGCCCTTGCCCCAGGCGGCCACTCCAATGAGCAACAAGCCCACCAGCTACAGGAAACAGAACAGGATACATCTCAAGGAATTCCAGCGTGCAGCATAGCGGAAGGCCATTACAAAGGTGCTTGGGCAAAAAAAATAATGAGTGTTGTTGTGAATTGGGGGTAACAGTGTGCTGTGGGGACCAGGAGGATCCCTGGGCGATCTTCCCAAAGGAGGTCAGACTGGCCGGGGTGGAGGGTAGGTAATGGCTCCACCAGTTCTATGTATTTTGGAAAGAACAGGTTCACAAGAGGGAGGAATGAGGCTTTATGCTCACAGCTTTCAGTTCATTTCCCCCACCCCCGGACAAATCCCCCTCAGCACCGGAAGTCTCCCCTCTTCCACGGAAGTCCCCAGGAATTCCCTCTTCGCCGGAAGTTCCTGGGAATCTTCCCGGAACCCTCAGTATACCCCTCTCCCCACCAGAAGTACCCTAGAGATTCTCCCCCCTCGCCTTTCCGCCCTGAATTCCCCCCCCCCCACATCCAAAACCTCACCATGTAGACCACGTTGAGAGCGCAAAGCGCATTCTTGGAACAGGCAAAGCCGCCGCAAACCATATCCCCAGCTCTGAGGACCCAAATGGTCCCAAGGATTTGGGGGGAGGATAGTGGGGACCGTCCTCCAGGACTCCGACAGCTTCTGTCTCTTTAAATCGAGACCAGGCAAACCCAATCCTCTGCGCCTGCACCGTGCTACCCGGCTTTTGGATTGGCGAAACTCGTGGCTAAGCCAGGACGTCGATAGCCTGAATGCCAATCAATCTGCATTACGTCACTGACCCGCCTCCCCGCCCTGCCTTTAGGTGTTTCATTGGATAAAACTTAGAACTAGGGGCAGGGTTTCTAAAGATTCTCATGGGGACCAGTCCCTAAACTCCGAAGACCCGGATTGAACACGGAGCTGCCCCTGGAGTTTGGAGAAAGCTAATTCTAGGGTGGAGCCTCTGGAAAAAGTCTGGTGGAGAGAAAAACGGAGACCGGGGGCTGGGCGAGAGCGCTTTGAAAGCTAAGCGGAAAGGACTCCACCCCTTTCCCCTTGTGTTGAGTGACCTCTTGATGATGCCATTGTTTTGTTATTGCGTCAAACTCCAGAACGCCCCAAAGAGCCAAATCTTGAGCTATTTAGCTCGGCTACAGGGAGCCCAGATTAGGCACAATACTGAGCAAATCCTCACGTTTGTGTGTCCACTAGCACACATGTCATTTTCCATAGCCCCTCCTAACGGCTGTGACAATGCCAGAAATTAAGTGTGAAAAACAGCAGCCTCAGGCTGGCGCATTCTTGTATTACAATGCCACAGGTGCACACACGGGTGTGCTCGCGTCTTCAGAACACACACAAGCCTGATCCAGAGCTTGCAAAAAAGACAAAGGGAGGAGTCTGGGATGTGAATAAATTAGGGGAAGGAGGAGTCTGTATTTTCCCTCAGGAGCGGGTTCATCCGTAACTCTTACTAAGTGCTTTAGCACAACGTTCTTTTCATGGGGGTGAGAAAAGACAAAATTCCCCTCTCCTCCAGGAATAAGAAGCAGTCTTAGAAGGAACAAAAAAGTAAACCTCCAGTCAACCCCACAGGACGATTTGTGTGCCCTTAAGAGTTTATGACTGCCTATACTTAGTTTCACAGCTAGTCAGGTTGCATGGGTCCAACTTTGCCACTTACTAGCTGTGTAACCTTTGGCTAAATACTTTAACACTCTGTGTGACTTTCTCATCTGTAAAATGGAGAGAATTAATTCTAGGGAGAGCCTCTGGAAAAAGTGTGGTGGAGAGAAAAACAGAGACCGGGGGCTGGGGAGGAGGGGCTTCTTGGCTTAGCCATGAGTACTTTGGCTACGTACTTAAACAGTCTGTGTGACTACTTATCTCATCTAATAAATAACAATACATCTCCTCTTGGGTTGTTAATATACATATGTAGAAGGCTTAGAACGGTACTTTGGCACACTGAATATTAGTTATTACTGTTCAGGCCATTTTACAGATTCCAGTGGGTAATACCAATCTCAATTTCTTCATCTCCAACTATACAAATATTCATAGTTATAATTTTCTGTCCTTCACAGATTAATATCTAGAAGATACACAGATGAAACATTGGCTGGGAAAGAGAGGTTTGAGTCTTGAACAAAGTAATTAGGTCAAACTGCCTATCACCTCCCACCTCCCACTCCCTTTTCCCCACCTCATTCCCTTCCCACCTGCAACCCTCATCTTCATTCTCTCCTTCATTTCCTCATCCACCCTTTTCTCTCTCCTGTCCCAGATGAGTGGTATTAGGGAACAGGGGAACTGGCTGGCAAGTATCTTGGTCATGTAGTATAGTGAAATGGGTACCAAAGACCTAGATCCAAGTCTTTTCTTTGATCTCTTACTGGCTTCTTTGAGCTTCAGTTTCCCTTTATGCAGAATAGAGAGGAATAATCCTACCCCTCAGGCCTGTCAGAGAGTAGTGTATGTGAAAGTGTGTTGTAAACGATTAAAAGTTATTGGCATGTTAGTTATTATGCAAGTAATTAATCGAACATGGAACATGGTGGTTTTGTCTAGTTATAAGTTACTTTTCTCCTCTATAACTTATTCTCCCCATAACTACATGAACCTCTTAAACAGGAGCTGGTCGAAATGAGTAGCTAGCTGGGGAAGGGTTATATTGCAGGGCTGGTTGGGATGTGTAGACAGGCTGGTGAGCACAGGTGTATCCTAGAAAACAAGGCTCTGAGGGTGACAGGGCAAGTGTGTGTGGATTCCTGTGAGAGTTTGAGACAATACAGATCTCCAGGTCACCAAGAGTTTGGGATTGCACCTGGGACCTGTCTTGCCACATTCTCCACCCATTTTAATCATCACCCACAGGAGGCTCTGGGTGGGATCCACCTGGCTGGGGAATCCTAGCGAGGACTGGCTGGCAGGGCTGATGGGCCAACACTAGGGGGGGTGTGAGGTACAGGAGGCAGAGCTGTCCCAGGCTGTGGGTTTGAAACTCACCAGTCAGGAAGTGAGGCCGACAGACGGAAGGGCGGGCATGGGCGGAGTGTCGTGTGGCACAGCAGAAGGGGCCTACTGGGGTTTGGGGGCTTCAGGGCCATGGGCCTCATGGCCGGAGGTTGCTGTTAGCCTGGCAAGACAGGTCTGGGGAACATGCATGCCCAGAGACAATTAGCTGTAGCCGCAGTGAGAGCAGAAGTCAAAAGACATGAGGTGGCCAAGCAGGCCCTAAGCCGCCTGAGGAAGCTGGCAGATAGGGTGGACAACGTCGAACTCCGGGACAGCATCCAGACCTCACTGAACAGCATACGAGGTGAGAGAAGAGCAGCCTCCAGTTTGGGTGTACTGGGAACTAACAGGGGCAGAGAAGGGTTAGCTGTGTTATATATCACTTCCCAATCGGCTACTTCCTATCCTCAAGATGGAGCTGAGACTCTGGGGAAGAATACACTTGGGAAAGATGGAAAAAGACATGGGAGGTGTCATTCTTCCTCTTTCCCCAACTATGACCTTTTTCCTGGGAAATGAAATTACAGGTCGCTGTTGAGCTGACCTTGGCAATGAAGAAGTGGGTGAAGCATGGGGAAGATGGCCTGTGACAGACCAATGGTGCACTCAGTCCCTGCCTGGGGAGTTCAGGGCAGGAAGCAGTCTGGGGCAGGAGGTTCTGGGACTGGATAATATGTTTATTCCCAGGACCCACTAAGAATGAGTGACCTCTTGTTCTCCAGCTGTAGAGAGAAACACACACACATACATTGAAATACACCACACACGCTAACATTCACACAATGCTTGAAAGAGCTGAAGTGCAGAGAAGTCCCCAGGACTCTTCTTGGTCTCCTCTCCTCCCCTTGCTCCTGTTCCTGTCTTCCCCCCACACACCTTCCGCTCTACCTCCTTAGTGCCATTAGAGCAAGTGATGACAACACAGGGAGGAAGTGCTGCCATGGCAACACCATCCGCCACATCCTCCTGCACACGCTGGCTTTCAATCCTGCGGTGGGGCCCAGGCAGGAACAGCTTCTCTCCATCCACAAGGCCCCACCACTGAGGAACTGGTAGAACTGGAGGTCATTTCTTGCTCGCTCTCAGCTCGTTCACCTCTGAGGTAGCAAAGAGCTAACAAAATCAGGTTTCTTTGCTCATGAAAGGTGTCTGGTAGAAGCACATTGTCCATCATATCCTGATCTCTTCCAACTTTCATTCCTCTTCATTCTCAGCTGCCTACTTGGAAACCATTCTTCCCATGAAGAATACCTCCTGTTGGTAGAGGCCACTGCAGCGTAACTTGGGAAAGGAAAGGCTCACTTGGGGTTAGCTTGGCTGCCCAGGCCCTTGGGATTCCTAGTGGACAGTCTGATCTCTTCCCATTGCCCTTCTGAGGCTAGTCCACTCTCACCTCCTGTCCCCACTCTTTGCATCCTGACAGACTTAGTGGTTGGAAAGGCAGATCTGGGGGGGGGGGGGTGATACATGCGGCCTCCTAGGGAGAAACTCCAAGCCCCACCCCTCTTAAAAAGAAAGAAGAAAAGAAAAAGGAGGAGGAGGAGAGAGGTTTAGGCCAGTTAGAAGGCTTTGCTTAGCTCTGAAGAAGGAGGTAGGCAGGTGGGGGTGGAGGTGGAAATCTCTAAGAAGACTCCACGTGTCATTAGTGATTTATTCTGCTCCTTCCCTAAGAGTTAGGATTATGTTCCCATTCAACATAAAGGAAAACCGAGGTCATCAAAGAAAGGAAGATTAAGTCAGTGTGAACAATTCTCCATCCTCTTCTTCAGAAAAGACTACTAGCGGGTTCTCCTAGCTTCAGAAAAGACTACTAGCGGGGTCCTGGGAGATTCAGCAAAGAGGGAGAGAGAAGCTGCTGACCCCTGGGGACAGAACCCTGGAGGGACTGGGTACAGGCCTCTGGGAAAACAAAGGGCTCCCAGCATCCTGGTTCACCCCCCCCCCCATCATCATCACCCCCCACCAGGCCGAGCATGCTGGCTCCTGCCTCCAAGAGCCGCCCACGGCAGCACTTATTATAGTCTCAGCTGCGTCAGGAGGGTGGGATGCCAAATCAGGGGACTGCTGAGATGCCCCAAGTCCTGGGGAGAGGTCTCCAAGGCTGCAGAGAGACCTCCCCCTTCCATATCACCCAAACCCCAGGGGTTTAGTCTCACTTCTACATTGTCCTGATTCCTGCTTCTAACCTGGCTGAAGAACAGAGAGCCTTGAACTCTAAGGCCTCCAGAAGGGTGGGGAACACAGAACAGACCGTTTCCATTCAGTCTGCCTACCTCCTCTTCAACCTTCTAAAATAGTCCCACCCAGCAAACCTTAGGAGACTGAATGAGAACCCAAAGAGGCTGGCTGGCACTGCCTCAACTGAAGGGTCCTTATATTCAGGGAGCAAAACTTCCCACACATGGGTAACCAGGTGTGAGGGTGGTGTCTCAACAAACCCAGTCTCCCCAGCCAGTCTCCCACCCACTATACACACAGGTCCCTCCTCTCTGCTTATTCCTGCTGTTTCTGAGGCTCTATTGGCGCTACAGTTGCTATGGAGACTGGATGCATTTTGGTATGGGGGGTATCAATCTTAGAGGCCTTCTTCTCCCTTCACCTGGAACTGGAGCCTTTGATGTGCCCTGTGGCCTTGGTTTCCCAAGCCGTCAGAACTTTCTCCTCTACTTCCTCCCCCAGGCATACCACCTCTTCCCTACCCTGCTAAGTTCACATTTTTTTTTCTCTCTATCCCGGGGGAACACTTTCCAAGTTCACTTTGGGACAATTGGTCTCAAGTCGTGACCCTGTCAAAGTATCAAGTGTGGGGGTGTGGGTGGGAAAGGGAGCTAGGTCATGAGAAATGGAAAATGTTTAGGTACCTAGGGGAGACAAGGCATATCCTGGGAAAAGGAATTCAGCCTCCCCCCCACCACCACCACCACTTTCAAACTTCAGCTTCTACAAAATTGGCAGTGACCCTGAGTTGGCTCTGTTCACAGCAGCCTGTTCACCCAATGAATCGATTTTCACTCTTGTTCTTAAACACCACACCCCACAGTACAGCTTCCTAACCTTGGTGTGCAGAGAAGGGGGCTAGGTTGCTAGGGGAGGTGAGTCCAAGTCCCAGGAAATCCAGCCCAGGATTTGGGAGGGAAATCCAGTCCTGGATTTTGCACCGCCTTCGCAGACAGCGGTGCTGGTGGAGAGAAGGTGGAGGGGGGAAGACAGGGTGGGGGGGCTGGGGGCCGCCTCCTCCTCAATGTGAGGGGAGCGCCCGGACACAGCGCGCATCCGGACCGAGCCGAGCCCGAGCGAGGCCCCCGGACTCTTCTCCCGGATCTCACGCCCCTTCCCTTCCAGACCCCAGACCCGTGGGTTTCCACCCCCTCCCGTTCCCTCCTTCCTCCCCTGCCACCTCCTCTATCTGCATCCCCAGCCTCCTCCCCGCGCCCCCGCGAATCCTCCGCACGGCCAGCCCACTAGCTTCCCACCCTCCTCAAGACCCCCTCTCCTACCGCATCCGCGGCCCCTGTCCCTTGAGTCCTTGTTCCCCGCCCCTGCCTCACCCCCCCCCCCCCCAGCACCGGTTCTTCTTTTCCCTCAGCCTCGGGTCCTCTTTTCTGCCCCCTGTTCCTCCCTCTCCCCTATTTGCCCCCACTACTGTCCTCTCCGCCCTCCTCCGCCCATCTCAGAGCCCCCACCCAGGCCGGGGTGCACGGTCCGGCGCGCCTCCCTGGAACAGCACCGAGGTCCCGGGGCTCCAAGGGGGTGGGGGTGCAGGGCGGGGAGCATGGGGAGGGGGCGCCCCATGTGATGGAAGGGGGGCGAAAGCGGAGGCGGAGGAGGCGGCGGCGACATCGGAGCCGGGCTGGGGGCTCAGCGGGGTCCGGGGGCTAGGGGCAGCGAGCAGGGCGGCCCCATGGCCGGGCCCCCCTGAGGCAGTCCGGGGGAGTCCCCTCCCCTCCCCAGCTCGGGGGTCTCTGGGCCCCATGAGCCGGGGCGCGGGCGCGCTTCAGCGCCGGACAACGACCTACCTCATCTCGCTGACCCTGGTCAAGCTCGAGTCGGTGCCTCCGCCACCGCCTTCTCCATCTGTGGCCGCGGCCGCCACCCCCGGGGCCAGAGGCAACGAAGCTGGGGATCCTGGCAGCCCCCGAGGCGCGGAGGAGCCGGGCAAGAAGCGGCACGAGCGTCTCTTCCACCGGCAGGATGCGCTGTGGATCAGCACGAGCAGCGTGGGTGCGGGGGGCGCAGAGCCCCCCACCCTGTCCCCGGCTCCGGCCAGTCCGGCCCGCCCAGTCTCTCCCGCTCCCGGCCGCCGCCTCTCCCTCTGGGCCGCCCCTCCTGGTCCCCCGCTCTCCGGGGGGCTGAGCCCCGACCCCAGACCTGGGGGTGCTCCCACCTCCTCCAGGCGCCCCCTACTCAGCAGCCCAAGCTGGGGGGGGCCGGAACCCGAAGGCCGAGCGGGTGGCGGCGTCCCTGGCTCGTCCTCTCCGCACCCTGGCACCGGCAGCCGGAGGCTCAAGGTGGCGCCGCCTCCTCCGGCTCCCAAGCCTTGCAAGACAGTGAGCACGAGTGGAGCCAAAGCCGGCGGGAGCAAGAGCGCGGGTAGCCGCCTGTCATGGCCGGAAAGCGAGGGCAAGCCCAGGGTCAAGGGGTCAAAGAGCAGCGCTGGGACTGGAGCTTCTGCCTCTGCCGCTGCCGCTTCCGCGGTAGTCGCTGCGGGAGCAGGGGGTGCAGCCGCGACCTCTGGTGGGGTCGCGGCTGGGGCCGGAGTCCGAGGGAAATTGTCCCCTCGGAAAGGCAAGAGTAAGACCTTGGACAACAGTGACTTGCACCCGGGCCCGACTGTCGCCTCTCCTCCGCTGACCGTGCCAGCAACCCCGACTCCAGCCGCTGCTGTCGCTGCCGCCTCCGCGCAGCCCCCCGGGCCTGCACCGCCAATCACTCTGGAACCCCCAGCTCCAGGACTGAAACGGGGCCGGGAGGGGGGCCGAGCATCCACTCGTGACCGCAAGATGCTCAAGTTTATCAGCGGCATCTTTACCAAGAGCACTGGGGGGCCTCCTGCCTCCGGGCCCCTTCCCGGACCTCCGGGCCTGTCTTCTGGCAGCGGGTCCAGGGAGCTGCTGGGCGCAGAGCTCCGTACCTCCCCTAGTGAGTAGGATCAGAGCCTGAGAACAGGGAAGGGAGGGCACCTGGAAGGCTCAGCTCGGGCTGGGGACGCGATGTGCAGGAAGCCGGGGAAGCTTTCCTCTTGGATGGGCGGGTGATCCAGGCTACTCCTTTGCCAAGGATGGCAAGGATGGGGTCAGAGGAAATCCAGAAGCGGGGTGAATAGCTACATTGTGCGACGTTGTAGATGACTTGATTTCAGAGGGACTCAGAGAGCCCTGGGAAAATGATGCCCTTGGTCAGAGTGACTGTAGGAAATCGCTCCCAGAGAAGCCCCAGAGCCACTTCCAGCCTCGGCGGGACTCTGGGAGCGTGGAAAACCCGGCTTTGCCTTGCCTAGAGGAATGTTGAAGGTGAAAGAGATGAGAAAGCCTCAGTTTCCCCTGAGCCCTTGGGGCAGGTGGCGGGGCAGTGACCTTGTAGGCAGCTCCTAGCCAGCCAGGGGCAGGTCTTCACCTGGGCTGAGAGCAGGCTAGTGCTCTTTTCCATGAAGTGAAGGCGGGGTGGGCGGCGCGCGAGTGCGCGGGGGGCTGGAACGTGCTGAGTATTTGGATGCGAAGTGAGGGGTGCGGGTGGGAAGTCTCCTTCCCCACTGCCCATCCCGGCCCCAGCGGCGCTGAACCCGCCAGGGACTGACCCGGAGTGAGTCAGGGGGGCGGGGCTGCTGCAAGGCAGTTCTCACCCCGGGAGAATCGGGAGGCGGTGCGGCGAAGGTAGTGGTTTGTTCCAAGGGGTGTATATTTTATATATGTGTGTATTATATGTTTATATATATACATATGTATTTTTTTCTTTTTCTTTCTTTTTTTTTTTTTTTTTTTCCTGGAGGAGATAGGCAGGGACTCCGGGTTCGGCTAGCACTCTCGAGAGGGGAGGCGGGTCCGGGAGCGGAGGAGGCCCCTGGGGTTTGGCTCAGGAGCGGGTGGGAGCAGATGGCTCTGGATCCCGGAGTTCTCACCGCAGCTGCGGCGCCCCGGGAACGTCCGGCCAGTGTCAGGCGCGGGGGCTGGACCCGGCGGGCGGAAGGAGCATCCTTTTCCCCAGGCCTGTGGCTTCTCTCTGCCAGGGGATGGAGCCCTTCCCCAATTCTTTTGGAGGGCGCTATTGGGGAGGCTATGGGAGGAGGCAAATACCGGCTCTGTCCCCTCACCTGTGGGAGGGGTTAGGGCCACAGTGCCTGTTGACCTTGAAAAAGGAGGGAAAGCCCTCACTTCAGTTAGACCCACTCTCTGTGTTCCAGCACCTCCTCCCAGGAGCACACTGGGAATCAGTAGATCTGGGAGGAGCTCTTCTATTCTCTTTCCAGAAGGAAGAACCTGTCACTATCAGAGGCCCCATCTCCCTGTCTGGGGCAGGGACCCACGTTTGGGGATGTGCTTTAAGGGAGATGCCAACTGAAGTATTTTTGTCTTGCTAGTTCTGTTGCTAAGCAACCACTGAGCGGCAGCAACAGCTGTAGGGAGAGCGGCTGGGATGGGAGGACTGGGGACCACTCTCAAACCTATCTGTTCCACACGCCTCTCCCACGCAGGCAGGGTCCTGAGGGTTCAGGGAAGCTACCGAGGGAGGAGGGTGGCTGAGGGTTGAGCCCTCCTGGGGGCTGGAAGCCTCTCCTCTTACTGCCCTTCTCCCTTTACAGAGGCTGTGGTCAATAGCCAGGAATGGACTTTGAGCCGCTCCATTCCTGAACTGCGCCTGGTAGGTAACTCAGTCCCCTCACCGGTAGGGAACCTGCCCTCCCACCCACTGCATTTCCAACTCTCCCTCCCCCTCTCCCCTTCTCTTTCTCTGGGAGAATGGGGAATGTGTTCCAGTTCTCCTGAGAGTCTCCCTTCAGAGCTCCATCCCTGGGCTTGCCACATCCTCACAGCATTCTCTTCTCTAGTCTTTAGGCTTCCATCCCCTTTCCTGTTTGTCCATGCACCTCTTCCAGGCTTCTCATTTCTGACATCTGCCCTTTGGTCCTCCATGTTCTTTGCTTGGAATTGGGTAAAACTTTCCAACTAGTGCCCAGAGCTGCACCATGCCACACACATACAGGTCTACTATATGTCCTAAACAGCACACCACCAAAAGACCGGTACTGAATCATGGACATTTTTCATCTTGTGGTCCACTTTGAGCCTGGGATCATTTCTTACCACAGTCATGTCTTGATCTCCCAAATGATTGCCATCCAGGCCCTGTAGGGCCCTTCTTGGATAATTTAACACCGCCAGTGTCTTTGGGCTCTCTGAAGTGTCCAAATCCAAATATTCTGTCTTCTCTTAATTCTCACAATCTCTCTCCATAACCCTGTCCTCAGGGTGTGCTGGGTGACACCAGGAGTGGGAAGTCATCACTCATCCACCGATTCCTGACCGGTTCATACGAGGTGCTGGAGAAGACAGAGAGTGAGTTCTCAGAAGTCATAGTAAGCTAAAGATTAGGACCAAGGATCAGGAGTAAGATCAATGACTAGGCGGGTAGGGAGATGGGGGAAGGATGAGGCCACCATAGCTGAAGTACAGGGAGCAGGGGAGGGTTAGTGACCTATCATCTCTGACCTATTGCCTCTTCCAAATCTTCTGGCCAGATGAGCAGTACAAGAAGGAGATGTTGGTTGACGGACAGACTCATCTGGTGCTAATCCGAGAGGAAGCTGGGGCACCTGATGCCAAGGTGAGGGGTGGAGGATGGGGGTGTAAGCTGGCTTGGGTCAGCACTAGCCGAGGAGGGGCTCTGGTTTCTCAGAGCTTGAGTTAGTGTCCAAAGGAGTGGACATGGCCAGGTGTGGTGGCTCATGCCTGTAATCCTAGCACTCTGGCAGGCTGAGGCGGGCAGCAGGCAGATAGCTTTAGCTCAGGACTTTGAGACCAGCCTGAGCAAGAGGAAGACCCTATCTCTACTAAAAATAGAAAAACTATCCAGGCTAATGGTGGTGGATGCCTGTAGTCCCAGCTACTCGGGAGGCTGAGTCAAGAGTATCACTTGAGCCCAAGAGTTTGAGGCTGCTGTGAGAAGTGATGCCACGGCATTTTACTGAGGGCGATAAAGTGAGACTCTGCCTCAAAATAAATAAATAAATAAATAAATAAATAACAGAAAAACTAGCCAGGCTAATGGTAGTGTATGCCTGTAGTCCCAGCTACTTGGGAGGCTGAGGCAAAATGATTGCTCAAGCCCAGGAGTTTGGGGTTGCTGTGAGCTATGATGCCATAGCACTCTACCCAGGATGACAGAGTGAGACTGTGTCTTAAAATAAAATAAGAAAACAAAACAAAACAAACTGACTCTCCACTTGTTCCCTCACCTCCTGCAAGTTCTCAGGCTGGGCAGATGCTGTGATCTTTGTCTTCAGCCTGGAGGATGAGAACAGTTTCCAGGCTGTGAGCCGTCTCCATGGACAGCTGAGTTCCCTCCGGGGGGAGGGACGAGGAGGCCTGGCCTTGGCACTGGTGGGGACACAAGGTAAGGAGGGGTTGGGGAAGCACTGCTTTCAGAGGAGGCCCTGAAGAGGTATTGCCCAACATGGGGCAGAGCTCAATAAAGGTAGAAATGGCCACTTGGATTGTAGTAAACTGGAGGAAACCCAAGCTCCAAGGAAACGGAAGGGAATTATGAAACCAAACACAAACTTCCCAAGGTCAGTAGGGAAAAGGGGACCTCTGGGGAAGGACAGTTAAAGTACAGATAAAATAAATAAATAAATAAATAAAGTACAGATCATTCTGTTCTGCTTCTGAGATCTTACCTACTTGTGTTCTCACACAGCGATTTCTTCAAGTCCTGGTGTGGATGGAAATTCTTTTTCATCTTCCCTTTGCTACAGCTGGGTCTTATTTGAAAGGATAAGGAACTTATCTGAAAACAAAGGGAAAGCACAAAGGAAATAATGGAGAAAACAAGAGGACAGAAAACCTTTTAGTTCTCTAAGTAGTGACTCAGAGGCTTTCCCAAGACCAGATAAAGCTTTTCTAGTCCTCAGGCATGTCATCAGGCAGGGCTTTGGTCTGAATGCCTGCTCTGCAGGTGCCTGCCTCCACCTGTCGCTTGCCTCCTGGCTTCTTGTTGCAGAGTGAGCGGTCCACCTGTTACACACGGACTCCTGTCCTTTTCCTCATTCACATGTCAAGTGTGTTCCCCCTAGTTCAGGGATCTGTGGGTTTACAGGACAAGGTGATTTTCACTCATGTGTGAGTCTCAGCCATTTCAGATCTCGTCAGGAGGCACCACTCTCTTCTGGAGTATTCCTTGAAGAGAAACACACACACACACTGCTCACCCAGCCTACTCATCTGCAACGGGGAATGTGAGGTGGGCCCAGCACCCCAAAAGGACTTATTCATGCCCATTCCACTTGGTTGCAGGAGGGATGTTCTCTCACACCCCAGTGGGCCCAGCCTGAGCCCAAACACAACAGAAAGGGAATCATGAAAAGTGGGGAAGGGGCCTGTTGTCCAATCCTGCTCCCTTCCTGTCTCCTCAGACAGGATCAGTGCATCCTCCCCTCGGGTGGTTGGTGATGCTCGTGCCCGGGCACTGTGTTCAGAAATGAAACGCTGCAGCTACTATGAGACGTGTGCGACCTATGGGCTCAACGTGGACCGGGTCTTCCAGGAGGGTAAGTGTGGGGTCTCCAGAAGCTAGACACCTAGGATATTCTTAGAGATTGGCATGCAGGACTCTCTCTGGGAGTGATCTTAGCCTCTGTGGGAAGGAGGAGAGATCAGGGAGGCCAGAGAAGGTTTTCTTAGCAGTCACAAGATCTTTTTAGGTTGAAGGTAGCTGGCAAGGCCATAGCCATGGGTACCATAAAGCCACAGTGACAAGGAGGATGGACCCTCTATTGTCCACTGGGGATTTCTCAAAGCTGGGCATGGAAGGGTTGCCTTAGGTATCTGGCCTGCTCACACCTCCTCTCCCACCAACTCCTTCTCCCCTCCAGTGGCCCAGAAGGTGGTGACCTTACGCAAACAGCAACAGCTTCTGGCTGCCTGCAAGTCCCTGCCCAGCTCCCCAAGCCACTCAGCTGCTTCCACCCCTGTAGCTGGGCAGGTGAGTTGGGGTGCACAGAGGAGTGGGAAGATGCAGAAGAGGGACTAGGGATCCAAGGAAAGGCACAAAGTATCCCAGGAGGTTGGGGAAGCAGGGGAATAGTGGGAATAACAGTGAATTTATTTGTAGAAAGAGCACTGGATTGGAAATCGACTAGGTTTCAGAAGATTATATAGCATAATGCTGGTGAAGCCAACCTTTGCAAAATTTAAAGCACTTTAACAATGCTAGTGAGGATTTTTTTCATCATTAATGATAATATAAATAAATGGTGAGGATATCAAGGAATGTCTCAAATTCCCTGTAATTAGATGTAGGTGTAGCCTGGTGGGGTGGGGGCCTCTCAGCCCTGCTAACTCTTCCATGTACACTCAGACTAGTAACGGGGGCCACACTAGCGACTACTCTTCTTCCCTCCCATCTTCACCCAATGTCGGTCACCGGGAGCTCCGAGCTGAGGCAGGTGCAGTGGCTGGATTGAGTACCCCAGGCTCCCTGCACCGGGCAGCCAAGCGCAGGACCAGCCTTTTTGCGGTATTGAATAAGCTGACCACCCTCACTGCCCTCTCCCCTGTCACCTACCCCTTTTCCCTTGTTCTGCACCCCTTTGTTGGGCCCTTCGTCGTCTGTCTTTCCTGTCCTTCCATCAGTGTATTTCTCTATCCATCCTCTGATTCCAATAACTATTCCAGAATCGTCGGGGCAGTGACTCTGAGAAACGAAGCTTGGACAGTCGGGGAGAGACGACAGGGAGTGGGCGAGCCATCCCCATCAAACAAGTGAGTGATGCAGGGCCTGGGCAGGCTGTAGGCAGCTGGTCTTAGCTGGCTTTCCTCCCACACGTGTCTTTCCACACTCCAGAGTTTCCTACTAAAACGAAGTGGCAATTCCTTGAACAAAGAATGGAAGAAGAAATACGTGACCCTGTCTAGTAATGGCTTCCTACTCTACCACCCCAGCATTAACGTGAGTGGCAGCGACTGAGCCACACTGGCCAGCGTTGGATGCCCTTCCAGCTCTACCTGTCCGTACCTCTGACAAGCACTAACATCATTTCTGGAAAGCTCTAGTCCTGTTCTCTTATGTTTAGCAAGCATGCATTAAGAGCCTACCATGTGCCCATGCCATGAAAGTAAAGGTAAATACATCTCTCCAGGAACTGCCAGTCTAGTGGGAGAGCACCAGAAAGGGCCTCTCCCTGTTCAGGGAAAATCTATTTAGGGAATGCTTTCTGGAGGATACAGTGCTAGGCCAAATCTGATGGGCCCATCCCCTAGAACAGTGGTTCTCAACCTTCTTAATGCCACGGTCCTTTAATACAGTTAATACCCACAAGTTGAGAACCGCTGCCCTAGAAGCTCATCCTAACCTAGTCAACTCTCAGGGCCCCTGTCCCACCCTTTTGTTGCTTCCCACACCACCAAGGACCATAGCCTTCCCTGTGCCCCTCCAGGATTACATCCATAGTACCCATGGCAAGGAGATGGACTTGCTACGAACAACAGTCAAAGTCCCCGGGAAGCGGCCTCCTAGGGCCATATCTGCTTTTGGGCCTTCAGCCAGCATTAATGGGCTGGTCAAGGACATGAGCACTGTCCAGATGGGTGAAGCTCCTGGTGAGTGGGGCTCATGACAAAGGGGCAGGAGAGGGGCCAGAGCTGGTGGGAGGGAGGAGAAGAAGGGAAGGAAGAAGGTGGATGACAGACAGGGACCCCATGAAGAAGGGGCTAGGAGACAGAGAGGCTCACTCTCTGAGGAGGTTTCATCTTCCAACAGATGCCACGACTCCCATGCCAAGCCCCAGCCCCAGCCCCAGTTCCCTGCAGCTACCACCAGACCAGACATCCAAGCACTTGCTGAAGCCAGACCGGAATTTGGCCCGAGCCCTCAGCACTGGTCAGTAGGGACCCCCTCCACCCACTGTCTTCCAGATCCAAATGGGATGTGGGTGGGAAATGAATTCCATGGAGCCTTGGAGGCTGGAGTACATGCATGAGTGAGCACATGGAGCCCCACACGAACACCCATCCCCTTGGTGCCAGGCACCAAGCTCAGTCATAGCATGTATTATCATAATGGTTAAGACAAGTGGGCTCCAGAGCTAACCACCTGAGCTGAAGTCCTGGCTTGACACATGGGCAAACTATTTGATCTCTCCATGCCTCAGTTTCCTCATCTGTAAAATGGAAATAATAGTTGTTACCTCAGAGATTTAACTTGAGGCTTTAAGACTGAGAACATTGTCCAGAACATTGTCCAGCACATAGTTGGCTGTTAGTGGTTGGTATATTTGAAATATATATATATATATATATATATATATATATATATATATATATATATTTATGGGTATATATATATGTGCATATACATTTTTTTTTTAAATAACAAGTAATATTGCAACAAATGACCCTCACAGAAGCCTTGTCAGGTCAAGATTATAATCCCCATTTTAGGAAGGAAGAAACTGAGGCTCTGAAGATTAAGTGATTTGTTCAAGGTCTCAAGGCCAGTAAGTGGCAGAGCCGGGATCTGAATGCAGGTCTGACTCTAAACCACTCATCTGCTCACCCCCCCCAGGAATGATTGAGGGAGACCTGGAGAGGGACAGTTGAGGAGGGGCCCCTTAAAATGCTAAAGCTAGCTCAGGGAAGGAGACAAGCTATTGAGAAATGAGGAAATCTGTGTAAGGGGCCAACTGAGGCTTTGCTCTCCTCCCTAAGACTGTACCCCATCTGGAGATCTGAGCCCCCTGAGTCGAGAACCCCCTCCTTCTCCCATGGTGAAGAAGCAGCGGAGGAAAAAACTGACAACACCATCTAAGACTGAAGGCTCAGCTGGGCAGGCTGAAGGTGAGGCTTCGGTGGCAGTTCCACTCCCACCCTGGACTCTTGTCCCCAACATCAGATCCCTGGCCGACAGCAGGAGGAAAAGTGCCTGAGCTGAGGGCTTGGCTGTCATCACCACTGCACATGATTTAGTGAAAAAGTGGACCCCCCCCAGGCCCTGTTCTCCTCCCCTGTCCCCAGCCAAGTCTTTTCTCCAGTAGTCTCCGGCCCCTGTTCTCAGTGACAACCATAAGTCTGTAGCTGCTCCCTCTCCTAGTGACCCTCTAGTCCCTGTTCCTGCCTTCAACTCCACTTACCCTCCCCCAGCCCTTGCACTCAGAAGCCCCCCTGACCCCCAGTGATTCAGTCCCAACCTCAGTGTCCCCCATTGACTCCTCAGCTCCTGGACTCTGTGACTACCAAGCCCTTGCTCCCAAGAACTCTCAGCGATGGCCGAGTTCCCCCAACAGCCCTTGACCACAATGATCCCCATTCCTGTCCCCCAGTGACTGCCCACTCCCAGGCCCCAGGCCCCTCTCATCCCAGCCCTGGGACCCAGCTTCTGTCCCCTTCCTCCGTGCTCATTCAGCTCCTGCCCCTCCCTTCTCCTCCCAGAGCCCCAGCTCCTTACTGGTCATGATAACCTGTTCCCACTGCCCCTGCTCTCTGCCGGGTGCTGAGACCCTGTTCCAGATCTGCCTACTCTCATGGCTCTTGGCTTCTGCTCCACTCTGCTCTGGGGCCACTGACTTTAGTTCTGCTTTCTCTCCCCATCTGTCTGTCCTGCTTTGTCTCTGGCACTCTGTCACTGTCTCTCTCCATCTGCCTCTCTACTTCTCCTCTCTTGGTCTCTCTCTCTCCCTTCTCCTCTCTATTCTATCTCTATCTCCTTCGCTTCGGGAAACCAGCCAAGCGCAAAATGTGGAAACTAAAATCCTTTGGTAGTTTAAGAAATATTTATAAAGCAGGTAACAAGCGGGGAGCGGGAGGGGTGCTCAGCTGGGGTGCAGAGGGGTGTGGGTGTCCCTGCCTTCCCCTGCATGTGCTCGGGCTTCCTGCTATCCACTGCCCTCTGCTTCTCCTCCCCCCACTGTCCCACTCCCAGGGACTCAGGATGGACATCTGGGAGGACGGGTTTGGGGAAGGCAGTCTCTCCTTGAACCCAGCCCCTCATGACCCCATCCCATCACCCCCCCACACCCACCCAGAGGAAAACTTCGAGTTCCTGATTGTATCCAGCACTGGTCAGACGTGGCATTTTGAAGCAGCCAGTTTTGAGGAGCGAGATTCCTGGGTCCAGGCCATTGAGAGTCAGATCCTAGCCAGTCTGCAATGCTGTGAGAGCAGCAAGGTCAAGGTAAAGGTTTAGAGTTGGGGTGGGTGGGAGGAGAGCAGAGGTCTGAGGAGAAAAGGGGGCTTTGAGTGAGAGGCCTTGCCAACCTCAACCCTCTCTACAGCTGCGCACAGACAGCCAAAGCGAAGCCGTGGCCATCCAGGCAATCCGGAACGCCAAGGGGAACTCTATCTGCGTGGACTGTGGGGCCCCCAGTGAGTGCAAGGGGGCAGCAGAGGGGCCGGGGAGGCAGTGTCTCAGGCCAAGTTCCCTGGAGTTGGTGAATGCTGGGTGTCCATGCTGCCTGGCTGAGAGCCGACCTCTGCACCATTCCCAGACCCCACATGGGCTAGCTTGAACCTGGGAGCGCTCATATGCATCGAGTGTTCCGGCATCCACCGCAACCTGGGCACACACCTCTCCCGTGTTCGCTCGCTGGACTTGGACGACTGGCCGCGGGAGCTGACCCTGGTGCTGACGGCCATTGGCAACGACATGGCCAATCGCGTGTGGGAGAGCGACACGCGGGGCCGCGCCAAGCCCACACGGGACTCTTCGCGGTAAGCTGAGGGAACAGAGCAGAGAGAGGGTCGCTGGGGATGTGCAGGTCCTGAGAGGGTCCCCGGGTAGAAGGCAGAGGTCCAGGCTAAGGGGTCCCTTGAGCCCTTAACCGTTGACCCTCACAGGGAAGAGCGCGAGTCGTGGATTCGCGCCAAGTACGAGCAGCTGCTGTTCCTGGCGCCGCTGGGCACCCCCGGGGAGCCCCTGGGCCACCAGCTGTGGGCCGCGGTGCAGGCCCAGGACGTGGCCGCCGTCCTGCTGCTTCTAGCCCATGCGCGACACGGGCCGCCAGATACCAGCGTAGAAGACCCGCAGCTCCGCTCCCCGCTTCACCTGGCGGCCGAGCTGGCCCACGTCGTCATCACGCAACTGCTGCTGTGGGTATGTGGGCAGCTGCGGGCCAAGGGGGCCGGGGGACCCACCCGCAGAGCGCCCAGCGCGGGAGAGCCCAGCTTCCGCAGGGACCCCGGACGAGGGCTCGGGGGTCTCGGGGAGGCGGCGTGCGGAGGCAGCGCCGGGACGCGCAGTCACGCGGCCCTCTCCGCTCTCCAGTACGGCGCCGACGTGGCGGCCCGCGATGCGCAGGGCCGCACCGCGCTCTTCTACGCGCGCCAGGCGGGAAGCCAGCTGTGCGCCGACATCCTGCTACAGCACGGCTGCCCGAGCGAGGGCGGCAGCGCGGCCACCACGCCCAGCGCGGCCACCACGCCCAGCATCACCGCCACGCCCAGTCCCCGCCGCCGGAGCAGCGCAGCCAGCGTGGGCCGCGCGGACGCCCCGGTCGCGCTGGTATAGTTGCCGCCGGCAGAGACACCCCCCACCCCCTCGCTAGCCGAGCACGACCTCACCGGGTGGACCGCCGGACAGATGCACTCACCCACCCCTCCAATCCGCACTCTGCCCCACGGGAGCACTTCCCACCCCCACGAGGACACAGCCCCCACGCCTCCTAGAAGACACAAACTCACCTCCCTCTCCCCACCGAGGCATGGAGACCCCAGCTCAACATGTCCCCTGTCCACCGTCCCCACACTCGGATTGCTCTTGGTCTGCCCGCTAGGTGTTTGCGGACCGGGCCCCCGCCGCGGCCTGAGCTCCGGGTCTCTAGGACGCGCCCGCTCGCGCCCCCTGGGGGCGGGACAAGGACCCGGTCTTGCCTGCGCTGAGTCAGCCCCACGGCGGGAGCCCAAACCCAGGCTGGCTCCTGGGGCGATGCCACGCCAGAGGGAGGGGTTAGTACGTAGGAGAGCTAGCCCTGGGACTTGGGGCCAATTCGGGGACCCACCCCTTTCATGCCGATCTCACTGCCCAGTAAAGGGGGGAGGGGCAGCGAGGGGCAGGACCCCTGCTGCCTGTGGGGGTGGAGGGGTCCCCAACCCTTTCCGTGAAAGGGAACATGAGAAGTGGAAATTAGGACGTCCCCTTACACCTATCTACGGATGGAAGCTTAAGGGCTGGGGGAGCAAGAGCCTGGGTCCCTCCTCACTACTACTATCTGGGGAGGGAAGGGATGGAGGAAGGCCCGGCTAAAGGAGGCTGGGGGGTCCTTGTAATTTATTGCTTTGTTCCCCAACATTGGGGACAGGGGCGGGCAAGGGCGTGGGGAGGGCGTTTTGGGGTATGGGAAGCCAAGGGTGGGCAGGGGGTGGGGTGGGGTGGGAGTGCTCTCGGGTTGTGAGTGTCTGTGACCGTGACTGCGTACCTGTGACTGTGCAGCGCCCATGGTGACCTGGGGCAGGGGCACCCCTACAATGGGACCCCTCCCGCATTGTTCTCCTGTCCAGCCCCTCCCTCCCATCGGAGCAGCTCCAGACCCTCACCCTCATGAGCCCTTCCAGCCGGGGCTGAGAGGATGTGAGGTGACTGAGGGTTTCCAGGTCCCCTTCCCCATTCCCAGAAACGGGGTGGTGGGGTGGACTTAGCTGGCCCAGCCCTGCCTCCCTCAATCAACCCAGTTCTTGGGCTGTCTGTGTCAGTGGTTTCTGGTCTTTTTTTTTTTTTTTTTTTTTTTTTTTTCCTGGCTAAACTATTTTGCAAAGGACCAGGTAATTGGGGAGGAGTATGGGGTAGGGGCACGGGGGAATGCCCCCCTCATCTCCTCAAGGCAGGTGTGACCCTTCAACAGCAATTAAAGAGGAAGTGATTTTGTCTAGGGGGTGAGCTGCTGGTCTATTCTTCAAGAGGCAGGTCAGGGTATGGTCGTGGGGAACTGGGGTGGGAGAGGGGCAGGCAGAGGTGGTTCCCACTGCGGCTGGTGGCAGAGCAGTACCTATGGGCACAGAGGTGGTTTCATTGTATATAACAGTTCTGGGCTCATGTAGTGGAAGGTCATGGGTAGGTTAGGACAATGGGGATTCTGGGAGCAGAGAAGTCACTGACTCTCAAGATGACGCCAGTCCTGTGGAAGAGTTGGAGTGTGATGCGTAGAGGAGAGGGCAGGCCTGTGGAGAGAGGTGAGAAGATGGGGCAGCATTTGTTATGAGCAGGAACTTTGGACACAGATCTGAGTTTGAAACCTGGCCCTCCAACTTCATAGCTATGTAACCTTGGATGACCTTAGTAGCATCTGTTTGTATTCTGAGAAATATCTATTCAGAGTACCTAGTAAGTACTCCAGGGAGGCTGTCCCAGGCTGGCCTGCTCACTTTGAGCACCAGGTACCAGGGTAGAGATTGTAGTAGGGGCCCCTCTCCTGGCCCCAGTCAGGGGGTACTCCAGAGGGATGGGATGGAAGATACCCTTGGAGAGATTTCCAAGCTGGCTGCAGAGGTCCCTGGTGTCCATACACTCCATGCCAGCTAATGCAAGCATTTGCCCACCTCTGTGTCATCTATGTGGCCACCAAGGCCACAGCAGCCTGGGGCCAGTACTGCCTACATGAACCACTACCATTACTTCTCCTGTGAAGCTAAGAGAGGGGCTGGCAAGGGCAGTATTGGGCCAGCAGGCTGTGCACATTGGTCACAGCTGCCACGTGTGCCATCTGCCTCAAGGAATCAGTTGGTAGCACAAGCATCTTTGAGTAGAGTTGGTTCTGACCCTCCATGCCCACCAGCCCCAATATGTTCAGCTGCAGGTGTGGCACCAAGCTGACAAGGTGTGTTCACAACGCTGGGCCCAGGTCTCATTGACACGGAGGCTGCTGCTCTGCAGGGTCCTAGGCAAAGTGACCACCCAGAATATTGGTATCCCAGAATATCGGTATGACCCAAGGAAAGGTGGATTTAAGGGTGCTGGTGCAGTGACAGGTACAGAGGCAGGTGTGTGCATGGTCTGGGTAAAGCAAGAGGAAGAGGGGGAGGTAGCAAAGACTTGCCCAGAGGACTTGGCCATTCCACCCTTAAGCTCAGAGACCCTAGACTCTCTTGCTTCATCTCCACTCCCCAGAGCCTGGGCACCGGAGAGCATACAGGGAGGAAACAAAAACCCTAGAGAGAATGAAATTCCCTGCAAAGGAAACTGCAGGCCACCCTGAAGTTCCTTTAATTTCCAGCCAGTGAGAAACGGTCATGCTGCCAACAACCCCACAAGAAACCCCAACACCAAGTGATCCACTTGATTCTTTCTGGGGAGTTGTAAAGGGTGATAGTGGATGGAGTGACAAAACAAGCCGTCCAGGTTATGGCCAAATAGGAACTTAGAAAGGAATCTGCTGGGTGGGGTAGGGGAGTCACTGGCCTTACACTCATGCTACCTGCATAGCTCACTGAGGACTCCTTGCTTGGGTCCCTGTTGCCATCAGCCACCCCCCTCCCAACCTTTCCTGGTCACCAGCTGCCACAGACCCTACTCCCTTCCTTTTATTGGCCCTATCACACTGGGGAAAACTGACCTTTCCAAAACTCCATAGGAATTTTGCTCAAAGACAAAGCAAAAGGAATTATCCAAAGTAAAAAGTTATGAATATAGTGAGATTCTAGAACTCAGCTTTCCAACGATGCCAAGACTCCATCCCAATCTGATACCCCCTCCTGCTCCAGCTTCTCGCCTTTGCCATTTTAAAAGATTGTACTGTAGCTTCTGATCACTTTTGGGATTCTCTTGCCTCCAAGTAAAGTGTCTCCAGAGCTCAGGAGCTAGTTCACAATAATGAGGGTAGTGAGCACACACTCTGGGTCCTGTGCCGAGCATGACACACACACTACCCCCTTTATGCTCACAGCTAGCCTATCATCCATGACTTGCCAATGAGGAAACAGCATTTAGAGTTTCACCAGCTTCTTCAAGTCCCCTGTCATGGTAGAACTGGGGGCATGGAACATGGAGATTTGGACCTGGCATTCTGACTACAGCTGCCCTTGAGGCAGCGTCTAAGGCCTTGCCCAGTTGAAGTATTCTTCCCCCAAGATACACAAATGAGTCTAGGGAAGCAGGATTTTTAAGCCTATTTTTTACATCTCAAAATAAAACAACTTAGGTATAACAAGCACAATAAGCACCAGTCTAGGCCATTCAGTAAGAAGAGGGTCAGTCTCACGTAACTCCCTTCAATAGCTGAATCCCTCACTTCCCATGTCCAGACACCTGGGAGCTCTGTAACTTATTATCTATGAGCCTGTGGAGAGTCTTCAGCAGAAAGGCAGCCCCCCTCCAGGATGGGGAGCCAGAGGATTCTTGGCACCTTTCTGCCTTTAGAGTCCTGTAGTGGGAGAAGAAAGGGGGGATGTGAGGGAACCCACATCTGCACTTGGCAATGAAGAGATAGACACCAGCCCTGTCTACCCTTGGCATACTCAGGAGCTGGCGTGTGGGCAGTGGCTGGGTATGGCCAAAGGTGGAGGTCTTCTCGGAAATGCTGAATGGAGGGGAAGGGTGTGGGTGGCTGTGGTGTGCATTTTGGGTTTCAGGATGTAAGGGATGGAATTGGTGCTGGAAAAGGGAAGGAACTGATGCAGACAGATGAGCAAAAGGAAGGATGATTGTACTGCAAGTGTCTCTTTCAATCCTTGCCAGGCTAGCTTTGCTTAGCTGTCCTGGTCTCTCCTATGCTGTCTAGGAGGTGTGAAGCAAAGAACAGGATCAGAGAATGTGCCCTCCATCCTGAAAAGAACACCAAGCCTCCTCCCTGCTTGTGCCCCACCCTACGCATCCCACCTAAAGAGACTGATGGATTCATGGATGGTCCAGTCCTTTATTTTGAAACCTGATTGTTCAAGAACATGGTGGGTGGTGGCTCTGTACCCCACCCTTTTCTCTGGGATTGTGTCGGAGGTGATGGGCAACATTCTCTCATTTCCTTAGCAACAGAATTGAAAGCTCCTTAACTCAGAAGCACAGATTGTAGGGGACAGTGTGGACAGGGAAAGGGGGAAGGAAATCTCAAGGTAATCCCAAGGAAAGGGCTGAAGTGACTCAAAACAGCGACAGGGAGCATCTGTTTTCTCAGGGCCTGCTAAACCATCCCCCTGTCCGTGCTCACTCTCTCCTGCTCTGCTCAAAATACCTTACCGAATGAATCTCTGGGTGGGGAGACGGAAAGAATCCTACCCTATCCTTAGGGGATGGTAATGGGAACAGCCAAGGAGGAAAGCAAGGGGATTTGGGAAAAGCCCAGGAAAACAAAAATCCCAGGCCTGGTGAGGCTGCAGGGCAGCTTTTGGTGGCAGCAGCAGCACTCACCCCAAGGCCCTCCACTACCCAGAGCCGGGCCTGCCAAGTCCACAGCTCAGCTCTGCCCTGCTGTTGCCTTCAGTGGTGCTAGGGGTGGGGAGGTGGGGGATAGGTGGGCCAGTCTAGGAAGACTCTGGACTCCTTGAAGGTCAGTTGCAGTGGAGGTTTCAGAAGTCAAACTCATCCAAGTCTCCTGTGCCCTCTCCCCCTTGAGAGCCCCACACGCGGCGGTAATTGCTCTCTAGCTCCTTCTGCCGTTGACGCTCTTTCTGGGCCTCTTCAGCTCCTTGCACCTGGGGGGAGAGAGTGGGGTGGACTGGAGTTGCTGACTGTCAAGCCATGGGAGCTGTGGGTGCTCAAGTTCCCAGGGAAGTTCGGCAACAGCCAGCCTGGGGTGGGGGAAGTAAGGACTAGGGCCACATGCTGTCAAGGGGCTGTGCTGAGGATCACACAATGAGCCCCTGCTTCCAGATGGGTAAACTGGGGGCTGCCTACAACACAAGTCTGCACCATGCCCTGGACACCAGGCGGGCTGGGGGGAGGGCTGGAGGTCCAGGGCTTGTGGGGTGGGGGAGGCCTCTCACCAAGATATTGAAGAAGATCTCCTTGAGGCTTTTTGTGTCCTCATCAGTCAGCCAACGTGCATCCTCTTCGGTCCCTTCAGCCCCTGGCCGGACAATTTTGATCTCAATTTTCCCTGGAAAGGAGCAGTAGGGCAGTGAGAAGCAGGATGGCTGGGAGCCACAGGGCAGGCCCCTTGCTCCCCCCGGTCTCCAGCCCGTCCACTTCCGGTGGCATGCCCTTCCAACAGCGCTGACACCAGCGCCCTCCAGGGCCCACCTTCAGCTGTGAGTCCCTCCCTCTCCAGCAGCTCCTTCACCAGCCCCTCGATTTGTTTCAGCTGTGGGTTTTCCCGTTTCATCTCGAGGACAGTCAGATCCTGATTGGGGCCTCTGTGACGGAGCTTGGTGACCCGGACCCGGACTCTGTGCTCAGGATCCTCCTCTTAGAGGGGGAGACACACAAGGAGACACAAAGCAGAGCCGTGACTCCAGGGTTAGGGGCCATGGTGGTCACCTCTCCCTAAGCCGTCAAGTGGGCTTGGCAGCCATTCCACCTCAACACGCATACAACCCAGGGCTTGAAAAGCCAGCGGCTCCCCCACTCTGACTTCAGTCTCTAGGCTCCCCCACCAACTGCAGCCTTCCTTCTTCCCCTACGCAGCAGTGCTGCCTATCACCTACAGGAAAATGGCTGTGTTTTCTGAAACAAAAACTGGGCCACCTGCACCAACAAAGTTTTAAGAAGCAAATTGCAAAGTTCTGGTCTGGGCCTCTGTGTTGATACTTTAAAAATATTTCAGGGTTTAGTGAGAGACAGAGAGATGCAAGGTTTGACATTGGAACATTGCATTTGGAATATCTGATCTCCACACCCATAGAGCCCTGTGGAATGGACACAAAGAGATGTAAAAAGGAATAAAATCTAGCCAGGCTATTGGCTTGCCAATTCATACCCTGACTGAGGGGCCTCTCCCGGGGCAAAGTCCTAGTTGTTGGCAGGCCGTGCTTTCCCGGCCATGTGGTTCTCACCACATAGGCTCATGGTCATTCCATTTGTGTCTGCTGACCACCTACCATGTGCCAGGCAGAGCACGAGGCACTGCGTGTCCGCAGCAAACCAGAAAAGCAGACAGACATGCTCTAAGCAGGGGTCCTCAAACTACGGACCACGGGCCACATGAGGGGGTGTGATTGTATTTGTTCCTGTTTTGTTTTTTTTACTTCAAAATAAGATATGTGCAGTGTGCATAGGAATTTGTTCACGGTTTTTTTTAAACTATACTCTGGCCCTCCAACGGTCTGAGGGACAGTGAACTGGCCCCCTGTTCAAAAAGTTTGAGGACCCCTGCAAAAGGCTGCTTTCCACAGGGTGAATAGGAGGTGACCGCGCCAGGGATGAAGTGGTGGGAAGAAGGGAACAGTGAGAACAGTGCTCCAGAAAAACGGTGGAGGATATGAACTCTCAGAAGGGCAAGAACGCAGTGCCCTCTAGAAACGAGGCCCGCTGAGGGGCGAAGACGACTGACCGGCTGCTCCTTCTCTTTTGACGCTCTCACCTGTAGTTTGGGGTGGTGGGGGAGGCTTTTTGGGGACAGCTCTCTTTTTCTTGTGCTTCTTCACCAGGTCTGGACTCTGTTTTTCCTCCAGCCTTTTGATGAGTTTGTTGAGAGTGGATGTCAGAGCCAGCATTGCCCGATCACGCTCCGACTCCTTCTTCAGCCCATCTGGGTCCAGCTCCTTCTCTGTCTGGAATGAATACCCAAGGGAGGGTGGAAAGTCAAGGGTCTGGGAGTGGGAAAGGCTACTGGGCTGCGCTCTACAGGAGTCTAATATTTAAGGCTCATCCCTCTCTCTGAGCCCCTTTCCCCTCCATCCCTCTTAATTAAGGAAGCAAACACCATTTTGGAGTGCCCTGTCCGATGCCCCGCCTGAGCCGGGTGCCGCCCTGTGTCCTCCCTTAGTGCCTTGGTGCGTCCTGCCCTGCAGGAGCCGGCCGCTGTAGAAGCAACAGGTGTAAAATCCTGGGCTTGCCTCCTGGATGATGTTCTCCAGTTCCCGCTCCATGCCAGCCTTCACCTCTGAACGGAGCTGGTCTCGGTCTGATGGGAGCAGTATCCCTTCCAGCTCCTTCTCAAACTCTCCGAGTAACTGCCGCTCATCCTCATCTTCATCTTCGTCCTCATCATCGTCCTCTTCTTCCACCGCGCTCTGCTGCTCTGCGTCACCCTTTTCCTTCACCTCTGGCTCCCTCCGAGGGACTTCTGCAGCATCACCTGCTGGCTGCTCTTGGCCTGCATCTGCCTTCCCCTGGGAGGTGGGGATCGGGAGGAAGACTAGACAGTTAAGGTTTCAGTAGAGACACATGGTGGGGGCAGACAAAACAGTGGCACAGGTGTGTGGTGGAGGGTAGGGGGTCTCAAGAGGAGTGATGGGAGGGAGTTGACTCTATTGGGCCCAGGTCAGGGTGGTTTTTCACATACTGCCACCTGAGAGGCAGTTCCTACCCCTCCCTTGAGCCAGGCCCTACCTTTCTGGTTCCACCTTTCAGCTCCTCTATCAGTCGAATCAAATCGGCAGGGCTCCGAATGACCTTGACTTGCACTTTGTTCTGAAAATCTGAAATGTACAATCAGGGACTCATTGTGTTAAAAATTCTCTCTCTCTCTTTTTTTAGAGACAGTCTCACTTTATCACCCTCAGTAGAGAGCTGTTGCATCACAGCTCACAGCAACCTCCAACTCCTGGGCTTAGGCGATTCTCTTGCCTCAGCCTCCTGAGTAGCTGGGACTACAGGCGCCCGCCACAATGCCCAGCTATTTTTTGTTGCAGCTTGGCTGGGACTGGATTTGAACCCACCACCCTCGGTATATGGGGTCAGCCCTCCTCACTGAGCCACAGGTGCCACCCTCAAAATTCTCTCTTGATTCCTAAGCAGAACAGTGAGAACAAGGAAGGACATAGTCCCTGCCTCTTGGAGCAATCTGCCTGGTCAGCAAAACAGAGACAAGCATACTTCTGCAAGAGCACTGTCCTAAGGTGGACAGTGGGAGAGAAGGATGCCATCAAGCTGTTAAATCCCCTGCGCTGCCACGTACTTCAGAGGCCCTTCTGGCAATCATTCCAGGGTTTTTTGTTGTTTTTGGTTATTGTTGGTGGTGGGTTTTTTTGAGACACACTCTCTGTCACCCTGGGTAAAGTGCTGTCATGTCAGCCTACCTCACAGCAACCTCAGACTCCTGGGCTCAAGTGATCCTCCTGCCGCAGCCTCCCCAGTAGCTGGGACTACAGGCACCTGCCACAATGCCAGCTAAGTTTTCTAAGGAAAGACAGGGTCTCGCTCTTGTTCAGTCTGGTCTTGAACTCCTGAGCTCAAGTGATCCATACCCCTCGCCCTCCCAGAGTGCTAGGATTACAGGCATGAGCTACTGTGACTAGGCAGTCACTCGTTTTTAGGGTGACAGAGGAGATCGTGGGGCTAACAGCTCCTCTTTCTGGAAATATTAACCATTCACTGATTCACTGTCTACTCAGGCATTCTACTATGAATTATAGTCATTTGCCTGTAATCTCATAACATCTGTCTAAGGTAGGGGTTATTATTAACATTTTATGAGTAAGGTTAAAATGAAATGGTTAAGTGAAACTTGTCCAAAATTATAAGTCAGCAAGTGATGGCACCAGTGTGTTCTGCTACCTCCCTAAAACAGCATTATAGTCTACATACAGCATTAACTCCTGCAGAAATGAATTCATTGCTGGCCTGCCTGCCCAACCTCCCTCTCAGTGCTTAGCTCTACCCTGCACCCCACCCTTGTCCTAAAACGTATTGAGGAAAGCAGGTGTGGAGGGTGCCTCACCGTTGGGAGAGCCTGGAGCTGGGTCTGCTGTTTCCCGGTTTGGGTCCTGCTCCTGATGAGAACAGAACAGAGTCAAGCCCAGAAGCCTGTTTCTGCCTACTGCAATGTTTTGTTTATTCGTTTGTTTGTTTGTTTTTGAGACAGAGTCTCACTTTGTCATCCTTGGTAGATTGCTGTGGTGTCAGCTTAGCTCACAGCAACCTCAAATTCTTGGGCTCAGGTGATCCTCTTGCCTCAACCTCCGAAGTAGCTGGGATTACAGATGCCTGCTATAACACCCAGCTAAGTTTTTTAGAGATGGGGTGTCCTGCTCTTGCTCAAGCTGGTCTTAAACTCCTGAGCTCAGGCAATCCACCTGCCTTGGCCTCCCAGAGTGCTAAGATTACAGTCATGAGCCACCAGGCCCTGTTGCCCATTGTACTCTTAAGGCAATGGTTCTGGGGCTAGCCCTGTATCCCTAGACAGAGGCCATCTCATAATGACTTCAGCTCTGGCAACCCTCCACATCCCAAAGCCCGGGTCCAGCCTCATTAGAGAAGCAGCTGGGATGTTGGTTCTCACCTCAGCCTGCACCCCCTCCCCTCCTGGGGCTTGGTCCTCTGGCTCATGAAGCATCTTCCAGAAATCTGATTCCTTACTGTCATCCTTGGTTGGGCTTTCACCTGGGGTACAGAGCACAGAGAGAGATCTGAAAGGAGGGGAGAAACAGAAAGGAGCAAACAGGATGGGGGACGTTCCCCTGCTCTACTCCTATGGAATTACGGTCCCCGGGTACTCCGGCATCCCACTTCGTTCTTCCCTGTACAGGATAATCAGATCCAGGGAAGGCAAGTTTCATGGTACAGATGAAACAGGTCCTACCTGCTGTCTTTGGGGGTTCCACCCCAGACTTGGTCTCGCTCCACATTTGGGGGTCAAGGTCTTGCAGTTCCTCTATGATTTTTTCTCCATACTGCTTCGAGTCTATTGAAAAACAGCCCACTAACAGGCTAGGAACTCAGCCCCCCGATACCCCCTATTCATCCTCGGCCTGCCCCTTCCCACATCCTCCTTCCTCTCCCCTTCTAATCACTCACCAGCCTGCTGCTGAATGTAGGCCGTGTACTCCTCAGGCTGCAGGGAAGGGTGACAGAGAATGGCTTGGGGAGTGGCACTGGGCGGGGGCCTGAGGAGAGGATGGGGGCAAAGCCGAGGAGTCCGAATGGTCAGCACATAAGAGCAGGACAAGGGCTCATCCACACGATCAATGTAGTCCCCAGAAATACCCGCTCCCTCATCACAGAGGAACTGTCAGGAAGGAAACAGTGAATATGTTGTAATTACCACCGATAATTAGCTTTAGTTCTCAGAGCAGCTATCTTTTATCAAGCATTAATTATGTCCAAGCATTGTGCATACGCTGTGTCTGTGGCAATTTGCATATGTTACCTCATTTAATGACCCTAAAACACGGTGAGGAAGATATTGGCATTTCAACTTTGTAGTTCAAGAAACTCAGGCTTAATGCAGGCATTTGTTCAGGCTGCAGCTGCTAAGTGGTCCAAACAGGAATTGAACTCAGGCAGTTTAACTATCAGTAACCAGGTAATTTATTCACATCCTTGCTTTATATAAACATGGCATACATATAGACTTACATATATTAGCTTTATGTACATTCTTCTTTGTGTATATATTTGTGTGTATGCATAAATTTTCACATATGTGCATATGGTAAAGATCTCTGTCTCTTACAAAGACACAAAGTACCAAAACTGACACAAGTAAAAAAGTAAGAGAATCAGCAATGAAAAATCAGACATAGGGCCAAGCACACTGGCTCATGCCTTTAATCCTAGTACTTTGGGAGGGTAAGGTGGGTGGATCGTTTGGGCTCAGGAGTTCAAGACCAGCCTAAGAGCGAGACACCATCTCTAAAAATAGCTGGGCATCATGGTGGGTGCCTGTGGTCCCAGCTACTGGGGAGGCTAAGGTAAGAGGATCATTTGAGCCCAGGAGTTTGAGGTTGCTGTCAACTATGATGCCATGGCACTTTCCCAGGGCAAGAAAATAAGACTTTATCTCAAAAAAAAAAAAATCAGACACTGAGGCTGGGTGCAGCGGCTCACACCTGTAATTCTAAACACTCTGGGAGGCCGAGACTGGGCTCAAGAGTTCAAGACCAGCCTGAGCAAGGCTGAGACTCAATCTCTACTAAAAATAGAAAAAACATCCAGGCATTGTGGTGGGTGCCTGTAGTCCCAGCCACTTGGGAGGCTGAGGCAGGATTGTTTGAGCCCAGGAGTTTGAGGTTGCTATGAGTTATGATGATGCCAAAGCACTCTAGCCTGGGCAACAGAGTAAGGCAGTGTCTCAAAAATAAATAATGGCAGCACCTGTGGCTTAGTGAGTAGGGTGCTGGCCCCATATATTGACGGTGGCGGGTTCAAAACTGGCCCTGGCCAAACTGCAAAAAAAAAATAGCCGGGCGTTGTGGCGGGTGCCTGTAGTCCTAGCTGCTTGGGAGGCTGAGGTAAGAGAATCACCTACGCCCAAGAGCTGGAGGTTGCTGTGAGCTGTGACGTGAGGGTAACAAAGTGAGAGTCTGTCTAAATAAATAAAAATATAATAAAAATAATAAATACAAGGGGAGGAGAGGCGGAGGATGGATGGAGGAAGGACAATTGGTGGGACCACACCTATGGTACATCTTTTTTTTTTTTTTTTATTAAATCATAGCTGTGTACATTAATGCGATCATGGGGCACTATACACTGGTTTTATAGACCGTTTGACACATTTTCATCACACTGGTTAACATAGCCTTCCTGGCATTTTCTTAGTTATTGTGTTAAGACATTTACATTCTACATTTACTAA
>CAUYPK010044532.1:0-12494 GCA_963574355.1 Loris lydekkerianus
AGGCTATAACCCAACTATAGCACAAGACTATGAGGAAAGGACCAAGGAAGGGGAAGGGAGGGGGGAGGTTTGGGTGGAGGGAGGGTGATGGGTTGGGCCACATCTATGGTGCATATTTTTATCTATAATAAAAAAAAAAAAGAAAAAAAAACCATATTCCTATTCTTAAGCAACAGATGACTGTGGTTCCTTGGTAAGGACTAAAATTTGAACCATCTGAGATGAATGCCTTTGGCTCCCAGTTCCTACACTTATGACAGAGTGCATACCCTGAGTGGACTGGACTGATCTAGGGGTTTGGTGGAGGTTCTGTGCTTAGAAGCAGAAAACCAAGCAGTTGTCACTGGTTCCATGACCTTGGGAAATTCATTTAACCATTTGGAATGCTAAAGTTTTCGTCTGCAAAATGGGATAAATAAAGCCTTGCTTTCAGCGTTATAGTGGAGACTAAATAAAAATCCAAGTGCCTAGCAGAGTGTTTAGCACGTAGTGAGAACTTGGGAAATTCTTGCTATTGTTCTTGGAAAGTATCCTGATTGACATTTTTTTTGGGGGGGACAGAGTCTCACTATGTCACCTTAGGTAGAATGCTGTGATGTCACAGCTCACAGCAACCTCAAACTCTTGGGCTTAAGTGATTGTCTTGCCTCAGACTCCCAACTAGCTGGGACTATAGGTGCCTGCCAGAAGGCCTGACTATTTTTTGTTGTGGTTGCAGTTGTCATTGTTGCTTTAACTGGCTCTGTCTGGGTTCGAACCCACCAGTCTCGGTGTATGTGGCTGGTGCCATCACTACTGTGCTATGGGCGCTGAGCCAATCCTGATGAACTTTCAATCAACTAAATTAAAAATGCCTATTTCATTGGGTTGTGGGAATTAAATTATACGCAGGAGGCAAAGTGCTTACACCATGCTTGACAGTTGACAAGTGCCCAATAAGCATTAGTACTAAATCCCTTAAAAAAACTTTTTAAATACCATATATACTAAAGGATAAACCGAGTTTTTTTGGGCACAAAATTTGTGCCGAATAACCCGAACTTGGCACAAATTTTGTGCCAAAAAACTCAGCTTATACTAGAGTATATATGGTAAAATTTGTTTGTAGTTTAGATGGGAAAACATACACTGTATTTAAAAAATATTTAAAAAGATTAGATTAAAAAGGAATTCACTTGGTACCCAAATTAGGCAGGAATCCATTTTATTTATGTACTAAACTTTAAACTTCTAAAATAAACAATCAAATGATCAATTCTCTCTCCACTAAAGATTCATTCCTAGAATGCTCATTTGGTAAAAAATTTTAAACAGTCCTTAGTTTATTAAATTTTATCTTTTTTTCCCCTGGAAAATACCATTATGTGGATTCCACAAGATTATAAACTTTAAATATATGACTGAAATTGGTGGTAGATTAATTTATGGACATGCTTTTAATAAAATGAAGTTTAATAATCTGTTCCATCTTCCAAGTGTTGATAAGATTTTGTTGTTGCTGTTTATCATTGGTCCCTGCCTACAAGTAACCATAAAGGCCCTAGTTAAGATGATGTCAACATTCACGGATTAAGACAGAAACACACAAACACATTTTGAGATGTCAAGGGAAATTTAACAGAGAATAAGGTATTTGAAAGATAAAGATATTGTTTCAAGTGAGGGACAAAAAAGGCAGTCTGGATACAACTTTAGCTGACTCTGTAAAACTTCACTTTATATTGGACTTTGTAATACCTGGTATTTCTTTTATTTGCGCTGCTGATCTATCTTCCCAATTACAGTTGTAGATGGATAGCAAAATATTTAGTTTTCCCTGGGGAAATACCTAATATCTGAAAACAGAGCTCAGATGAGAACTGTAGGAAACCAGGGAGACAACCCGGGTTGGTGGTGAGGTCAGTCCTAGCATACTCTGGAAATCCTGGGGACAATCCTGGGATTGGTGTACCCAAAAGAGTCCTGTGTGACAAAGAGGAGGTGTCTTTGGAGGCCATGAGGTTAACACAGCACCAAAACAACCTGGAGCCAATGAGATCAAGTACCTGGTCCTGATAAGCCCCCAGATAATAATAGCTTCCATGTTTTCAAGTCTTCTGAGTAGTGTTTTTAACATTTTAAAACATTTTTATGTACATCACTTTATCTGAGGCTGGAGAAGACCTGATAAGGTAGGTCAGACTTGGCTTCACTCTGCTCCAAGTGAGGAAAGTGACAATTGGGGGAATGAAGAAAATCAATGGCAGAGGTGGGACCGGGACCCAGAATTTCTGACCTGCAGATCAGATATCTCTCCAAGGACAAAATAAAAAATGAATGGAAAGAAAGGGAAGGAGAAACAAAGCCAGGTAAGGACTCAAAAATGATAAAAGAAGGACATATGGCCTAGAGAAGCACGGCCCCACAATGCCAATTCTGCTCTTGACCACAACCGAGAGACCACCAGGTTGAACACAAGGGTGTTGGTGAAGGTTCGCCTGGTCATCTGTTGAGCTGTTTGCTGTCCAAGTGCTAGTGCTGAATCTCCCCCATCTTACCTCCCAACCATCAGGTCAGTAAGTCCACCTATGTTATCCACATTCGTGGGCATGTAGAAAAGCCCTAAAAATAAGAAATTCTAATGTGCCATATAATAGCAATTATTATGTGGAAGTACTGTCAAGTGCTATCTAGCTGTCCATTATCATTATTCTTGTGATGACAACGATGATGTTGGTTTTCTCTCCAACCAGAGAGTGCCCATTGAGTCCTACCTTTTCTTCTTTAAGTACGTTCTCTATCCAGAATCAAATTTTAGTGTTTTTCATACCCTTGATACAGAACCTTGTCAATGTCTCTTTTAAGTTCAAATAACTTCTGTCTACTTTTTCTCCTTTCTTCTAATTACACTGTTTCCCTTTCCTTATCACCGTACCCTCCAAAGCCAGAAACTCAAGTGGCCTAGAGATCTCCAATTAGCAGGAGTTTTAGAAATAGAGTCAGGATAAAAGAGTCATGGAAGTGGAAGGAAACATTAAGACTGAAGGGAATAGGTGACAGGACTCAGATCCAGACAGGTGAAGTGACTTGCCTAGGTCAGAGTTCAGCTGCAGAGTCACAAGGGAAAGAAAGGCCTGGAGCTCTTCCCACCGAGCTGTGCCCTTTCCTCTAATGTCAAGCCACCCTGCTTCTGAGATTTTATTCTTTGTCATATCTCCCCAGTATAGGTCCATGAGGGGGGTCCTGAAAGACAATCCCAAATGCCAAATTCCAAGTGTTGAAATACTGAAAGACCAACCCTGAAAATATAATTCAGATAGAAAATTATTTAAAAGTTCACTCTTCTGGCCTGGTGCCTGAAGCACAGTGGTTTACAGCACCAGTCACATACACTGAGCTGGTGGGTTCGAACCTGGCCTGGGTCTGCTAAACAACAATGACAACTGCAACAAAAAATAGCCAGGCATTGTGGTGGGCACCTGTGCTCCCAGCTACTTGTGAGGCTGAAGCAAGAGAATTGCTTAAGCCCAAGAGTTTGAGGTTGCTGTGAGCTGTGATGCCACAGCACTTTACTGAGGGTGACATAGTGAGACTCTGTCTCAACAACAAAAATATAAATTAAATAAAAGTACCTTCTTCTTAGTAAAGTATTGCAAGAATGGAAAAATAAATATCCAATGTACTCCATACTAATATGAAATCAATATATAAACAATTACATGTTCATAAGAACAATAAAACACTAATATAGTCCAGTGAGGGGGGGTAGAGGAATATGGGAGGGGGGAGGAGGAGGACATATGGTAGAAGGAGGGAGGGCATGAGGCGGGATCTCACCTAATGTGCACACTGTGAGGGTGTATAACACGCCCCCTGGGTGAGGGGCTCTTCCACAAATGGAACTTTACCCTGAAAGTGAGAACAATGTAACCGAAAAATTTGTACCCTCATATTAATTTGAATAAAGTTAAAAATTTTTTAAAAAGACATGTATTTACATTTTTAAAAAGAAATTTACAATTTTTTAAATTCCTTAAATTTTAAAATTTATTGGAGAAAACTGTAAAAACACAATAGAATACTGCATAGGCTAATTTACACAATAAAAGTACGCAATAATACATACTTTTGCAAGCATAAACACTCGGGTATCCTAACGACAGTCTCCTGGGTATAACAAGGAGCAGAGGAACTGTTTTCATGAATAGGTCAAAAGGGAAATGTAGGTGCATCTTAGAAGGGTACAGGTGAAATTTACTAAATGTAGAATACCAAAGTCTTAACACAATAATTAAGAAAATGCCATGAAGGGTATGTTAACCAGTTCGAAGAAAATATTTCAAACTGTATATAAAACCAGCAAATTGTACCTCATGATTGCATTATTGTACACAGTTATGATTTAATAAAAAAATAATAAAAAGGGAAATGTATAAATGCATTTCACTGTGGTTGATAACCGTGCACATCCACGGTTGTCATCATCCGAATTACTACGATGAACACCTATATTTTTTGACAAGATCATTCACAAACCATGGTGAATCACCACCATATATGCAGTTACCCAAAGAGTCAAGATCTTGAGAAATTTAATCTTTCACAAATGCAGATGTACAAAAGGGACATCTTTTCATTTGCTGGGGAAGTTTCAACTTTTTTACATTGAGAACTAGGGCAGCGATGGTCTTCCTCTTAGTCTGAGGCTCTGCTGGTGTGAGACCTGGAGCCCACAGGCTGGCGAGCCTGGAGTTCTGATGTCCACAGCAGCAGAAGAACAGTCTGTTCCAGCTCTCAGAGAGAACAATTCACCATCTGCATTTGTTCTCTTGGGGAGAGGGAGGGGCCTTGGCAGGTTAGGTGGTCCCTGGCCACACGGAGGGGAGCTCTTCCCCACCTGGCCCACTCAGACTCACACACTGATCTCTGGAACCAGCCCACAGACTCACCCAACATCATGCTTTACCAGGTTCCTAGACATTCCTTAATTTTGTCAAGGTGACATCTAAAATTAAGTCCACACGTCCACCCCTTATTAACCTGGCACCCGTGTGCATCTCCTTAAACCATAATTAATTTCCAAATAAATACAATAACAAGATAATAGTGCTACCTAACATGATGCAACTGCTCTGTGATTGTGGTTTTCAGGATTTTAGATGTTAGGGATTTTGATCTATTGAAGGATTTCAGCATTGGGGATTATGGCCTCCAGGATTGGTCTTTTGCGATTATGATCCAAACTCTCCATGGAAGTCACCGGAAACTGCCAAGCCTTAAGAATAGGGGCTGTTGAGAAATCAAGGACCCTATGTTATGGATCAATAATCCCAAAATGTTTCACTTGAGGTCCTTCAAAATTTCCTAGTTCAGCAACATAATCCTGAAAATTTACCTGTGTTGAGTTATATCTAGGGTAGAGATTTCTCAATCATCTCAGTGGCTCTTAAAGCCACTGGGGGATCTTTTTGAAAATATCAGTTCCTGGGCCCCCTTCTGATCAAATGAATTTCAATCTCTGGGAGAAAGATCCAGGTGTCGTTAGGTTTGAAAACCTCCCAAGTAAGCCTCGGATGCAGGCAGTGCTGAAAATCTGAGCTCCAGAATTTATAGATCATACTAAACTCTCCACAGAGATCTGGCATCTTTAATTTGTCAGTGTCAAAGTCTATTTTCAAATCCTTTGTTATTCATTCTTGGGGACGGCCCACTTTCCTTTGCTCAGATGGAACCACAACTGTGCTACAGTGTAAGTTTCACCTTCTCAGCCTCCCAAGTCACCTTCAGAGTTCATCTCTTAGAGAGCTGCCCTTGAAAGCTGCAGTCATTCATATGCTGGCTCCTCTCAGCCCCAAATACCCCCACCATTAACTGAGCCTTAAATCTGCCTCCTTGCCATCTACACTAAAAGATTCTTCCCCAGACAGCTGAATATGGTAGATACTCAGCAGATGAGGAAATAAGACAATTATGGCTCACGTCTTCTGAATCCATAATTTGCCCCAATTTCCACTGCAGGGCTTGTTCATTTGTTAAGTATTTATGGAATGCCTTTTGTGACCAGATTCAACTTCTTGCCATCTGAACATCTTGAAAAGCCCCAGGTGAGGGCCATTATCTTTGCAACCACAAGCCATGTCACTGTGCAACTTTCAGTGTTGTCTAGCACCAGGCTAAAGATGATGCCTGATGAACTTATCTGCATAAGAGCAGCTTTCCTCACCTGCCAACTTGCTGCTTCTTCCCTGATGTCCCTATGTCTTCAGAGAAAGAAAGCCTGACCATTTCTCACTGCTTGTTTATGTGCTACACTGCATGGTTAGATAGTAAGACACCATGAGTAGCGTGGGTAATGGCAGGTGAACTGGTTTTTCCTAAATGAGTCTTTCCAGAGGGCCATATTCATGCATTTAAGTGTGCCAACATTAGTCTAAAAAAAGATGCAGGTATGTTGCCCCAGTGCACCACAAAAGTGCACTAGTCATTTCAGACCCCGAACTTCTCACCTACTAGGGCTTGTGATTCACCTCCTAGGAGATAATGTTTACCTGACTTCCAGTTTTCTCAGATATAAACTATAAAGGCTAACTCAACTTTAAGCAACAGAGTCTTCCCAACAGATCCTAGTTTACAAGCTCTAGCTAAACTTCCTGGTGCGCCCATCCTTCCTGGGAAACCACCACAACTGGCTGTGGCCTAGGCGTGCAGAGACCTGAAATACGTGATGTGTGGATTGCCACCCTGCCCCTCAGCAAAGGTTGGCAGACGTGTCCATTGTCTTCCTCTCTCAACCTGGATGAGATCTTGACATTCGAATACTAGATCGTTATCATTTGGAACTGGTACAAAAGGGGCAAAACCTATTGCCCAACAAAATAGGAAGTGTCTTTGGAACTGTGCACACCTAGGTTTGGAACTCAACTACAAGTCACCCAACCTTGGTTTCCTTATTTTGAGATTGGAATACTACCACCTCCTCCCCATGGTGTGGTTGTGAGAATTAAACGAGTTAGTATCTGTAAAGCATTGCAGGGGTTCTCAAACTTTTTAAACAGGGGTTCCTCAGACCACTGGAGGGCCGGACTATAGTTTAAAAAAAAAAAAAACTATGAACAAATTCCTATGCACACTGCACGTATCTTATTCTGAAGTAAAAAAACAAAACGGGAACAAATACAATCACACCACCTCATGTGGCCCGCGGGCCATAGTTTGAGGACTCCTGAGTTCTAGAGCCTCTCCTACTGCAAAAAATGTAAGTTTTCTTCTCTTTTCTCTTCCTCAAGGGACATTTCTGCAAAGGTTTGATGAACACTGTCTTAATTATTTTTAGGGTTAGGGAGAGATAAGGTCAATTGTTGAGTACTCGAGGGAGATATAATGTATAGAAAAAAAATGGAAGGCTTTTCAGATTTTATAGAGGAGAAGTCCACAGAATCTGGAAATTCTAGCTGTAGAGGGAAGCCCCAAAGGCAGGAAGACAGGGTAATATGTGAAAGATGAGCAATGTCAATGAGGGCTGATTATCAAGAAATTAGAGTAGGGAGGGGCGGCCCCATATGCTGGAGGTGGCGGGTTCAAACCCAGCCCCAGTCAGAAACTGCGAAAAAATAAAATAAAATAAAATAAAAAATTCAGGGTTCTAAAAAGAACCTTGACAGTTAAAAAAAAAAAAAGAAAAGAAATAAAAAAGAAATGAGAGTGTACAACAGGTTTAGAGGAAAATAGCAAAGCAGAGTGCACAGTTGAGCCTAAGTTTCAGCTAAACTAGCTGTCAATAAAACAAATTCCAAAATCAGATTCTCATACCTCCTCTAACTATTTAATGCTTTCTTTTTTCTAATGAATCTCAAGGACAAATGCATCATGATATTTATCCTAATATCATAATACAAAGTGTAGCTACAAAGCAACAAGCTTGATTGTCAGAAGTCCAACTTGAGGAAAATCAATTTCAGCATATCAGAGCATCTTCAATCAGTTGTTAGCCACAAAGACAATAAACATTTTGCTCATTGTTGCTAAACCCATCACAAACATGCTTTAGCTGGCTAGGACAGAAGAAAGAAAAGGGCCTAGAACTGGGAAGGCGGAGCCTCTACACGGCGGGCGTAGCATCTGTGAAATGTAGTCCCCTCTGTAAAATGAAGGGGCATTTGATGTGGGTCAACGGTGTGCCACTGAGGATGTTTTTGATTCTAAGTAACAGAAAAGCTGTCTGAGACTGACTGACGTAATAAAGGGAATTCACTAGCTCACGTAATGGACTTGAAAAGCTCAAACAGCTTGCCCAGGAACCAACATTCCCCTCACCAGTTCTTGGCTCTGCTTCCTGGGTCTTTCTTCATCTCGGGCAGACGTTGGCAGATTGCTGTGGTTGCAAAATGGCCTCCAGCTGTTTCTTGATATACATGCCCTCATTCATGTACAAAGAACAGAGAGACTCTTTGTGGCAATGTTATCAGCATAAGTCCTGAGATTGCCTCCTAACTATATCCTGTGAAGGCACCTGCTCATCCAGTCACTGGGGATGGAATGTGATGATTGGTCCAGCCTAAGTCATGTGGTGTTAAGTCCATTCCCATTGCTGAAGGTGAATTTCCCATAATTGCATGGATGGACATATGGAATTAGGACAATTGGGAACTGAGAAGAGGGGAAGGATAGGTGCTGAATCAAGCAACATATTTTCAAGATTAGCAGATTTCAATCTTTTCTGGGGTGAACAGAACCTCAGTATGCAAATTATATGCAAATTTAGTTTTACAAGCTGATGTAGAGATGGGGGTTTAGGGCCCTGTCTTCTGTCACTCCTAAGAGACCTGTTTAGAAACTTAGTGCTCCAGAAGGCAGGGATGAAGAGGATCTCTGGGTTCATATAGCTCTAGTCTTTGCTATTGCTGGATGAGCAAATATGAGCAAGGACAATATGTGTTCTTGTCTGCTCTTCCAGGAACATCAGCAGGGTTTGTGCTATTTATCCTGCACTCATCTTTGTGAATTTCATTAAGAATATGCTTCATAAAGATGTACAGGCTTCTCAGTACCCAGCTATTAGGAAGCTTAACAAAATTTATAAATATTTACCTAAGCTTCTGATAAAGACCAGAGCAATATAAAAGCCACAGATCAGGACAAATAGTTAACAAAGTCGACCAATACACAGAGCGGGGAAGAAATAGTGGGTGTCCAAAAAGTCATAATACACAGGAAAATTGCAACAAGAGATACCTTACAGGACTGTGTCAAGAATGGTAGGGAAGACTGTGCATGTGTAGAAAGAAGTGATTAACTTATAAAGAACATTTTATGACTATTTTCTCAATAAATGTTCCTTTAGCTACAACTTCCCATTTTCCTGTGTATGGCAAATTTGGGGACACCCCTCGTGCTTTCTTCAAATAAATAATAATCAGAAATTTGATTTCCTGAAAGTCCCAAGGAATTGGCAAAACATTGTATTTACTTTGAAAGTTGGGTGGGAAGCATTGTACAGTTATTTGAAAGCATTGAAGTTTTCCTTAATAAGAGATTTGGAATACAATCTAGTATACTTTTTATTTTTATTTTATTTATTTATTTTTTTGAGACAGAGTCTCAAGCTGTTGCCCTAGGTAGAGTGCCGTGTTGTCACAGTTCACAGCAACCTCGAAATCTTGGGCTTAAGTGATTCTTTTGCCTCAGCCTCCCAAGTAACTGGGACTACAGGTGCTGCCACAAGGCCTAGCTATTCTTTTGCTGCAGTTGTCATTGTTGTTTAGTTAGCCCTGGCCGAGTTCGAACCTGCCAGCTTCAGTGTACATGGCCAGCACCCTATCCACTGAGCTACGGGTGCCGCCCCTAATATACTTTTAAAAAATATTATTATATACTATCTCAACCATTTTTTATTTCTGGAGACAGGGTCTTGCTCTGTTGCCTGGGCTGGAGAGCAGTGTGCAGTCATGGCTCACTAAAGTCTTGAATGCCTAGTTTAAGGGATCCTCCTGCCTTAGCCCCCTGTGTAGCTGGGACTACAGGTGTGCCCCACCACACCCAGTTAATTTTTCCTTGTTTGTTTGTTTGTAAAGACAGGGTCTTGCTATATTACTTAGGCTGGTTTCAAGAGATCCTCCTGCCTCCACCTAGGATTACCAGTGTTAGCCACCACACCCAGCCTTAACCATTTTTAAGTGGCATTTTCTGTGGCATTAAGTATGTTCACATTGTTGTGTAACCATTACTGCCATTTATCTTTAGAACTCTTTTAATATTGCAGAACTGAAACTCTATGCCATCGACACTCAGTCCCTATGCCTCCCTCCCCCAGCTCCTGGTCACCACCATTTTACTTTCTGTCTCTGTGAATTTGGTCTCGGTATCTTATGTAAGTAAGTAGAGCTGTACAGTGTTTGTCTTTTTCACTTAGCCTAATGTCCTCAAAGATCATCCATTGTTACAGCATGTGTAATTTCCTTCCTTTTTAAAGCTAAAGAACAATTCCTCATTTGTTTGTAAATACCACATTTTATTCACCCATTCATACACTGATGGACACTTGGCTTGCTTCCACCTCTGGCTATTGGAACTTTAGCTACTGCGAACAGGGATATACAAATACCTTTGAGACCTTGCTTTCAATTCCTTTGGGTATAAGCATACTAGAAGTAGAATTGCATTATCATATGGATGAAGTACTTTTTAATGGCACAGTTTTGTTTTGTAAAATTCTTAAATGTATATTCTAAAGTAGCAAATGCTCACAGAGGGAGAATTTAGAATTCAGTGATTTCATTTTATGGCTTAACAATAGGAATAAAAGAAAGCAACCAGGCAAAACTTCTGTAAGATCAAGTGGCTTCTTTCCTATTCATGGAAGTTTAAGTTAATAAGGGTTCAATTGTGTTCTAGGTTTGCATTTGGGTAAGTCTCACAATCACCAAATCAAGTGTAAGGGATCCATAGTCTAGCCCAGGTTTAACTCGGAGCCGGGTCCCAAGAAAACAACGCTGTGCTTCAGGAATGAAACAAAGAGGAGCTTCTTCAGCCAGCAGGGAGACACTGCTGGTCTCCCCAGATGCAACCTATTTTTGCTTGTCTAGCCCACAGACTTCCTTTTCTATCCAGATGGACATAAGGACAATAGGAAACATGTCTCTATTTCTTCTTCAATGGAGAAAACAGGAACATCTCCTTGTGAATAAGGTTTTGTTGTTTGAAAGATGTTGGCATCAAAGGTTCCATTTAGTCAAATTTAATTTCTTGGAAAGATCATTTCTTAAAGGGAGTTGTGAAGTTCTTTGCAGTTTACACCAGCTGGTGAAACAATCATGCTTTCCAACTGATAAATGCGGTATACTCGTCAAACTTCTCCCAACTCTATTGACTTTGTTGAAAAATAAAGACAGCATTTTGTGCACATAAAATAGCAGTAACTTAAGCACAGGCCTCATATTGTGTTCTGGGTGGTGAGCAGCTGACACACAATAATTGGTGTTGGGCACTTGGAGAGAAAGAGTGTAACTCCCTACAATGAAGAAAGGCCATACTTTGGGTCAGGGCTTTTCTACCCTGAAAAGGCTGGGGAATGTTTCAGATGTGGCAATGAAGACACTGTCTCGTTCACACACTCATTAACGGTATCACCTTTCATTAATTGGGGAACAACAGATAATGAAAATTAATCAAACAAAACCCCTTTTGACATAGTCTTCAATGGTGATGTCACATTTCATTGAGTAAGCGATGCTTTTTGCTCTAGAGACTTCTCTCTGAATGTAAGTGCTATACATTCTCAGGATGATTTGTGAATCAGGGACTAAGTTAATTTTGTTGAAACAAAGGTAAGAAAGCTAAATATCTTGCAGAATGTCTTTCACAGATGACTGACGTCACTGCTACCTTAGACTCTCTTACCTAAACATTTCTATGTTATCATCTTACAAGCCAGGCTTCCACCAAAGATGGAAGATTGCATGGAGGATAATGAAGAATGAACAGGTCCTCCGCAGCTCTGACCCATCTCTTCCTTTCTCCCTCTTCCCAGGGCATCTCTTTTTCACCTGTCATACATTGTCACTGTCTCATTTACACATGTGATAGATTTATCATTGCCATCTGTGGGCCAAGATGGCTAAGCATTCTTGCTAAGAGCATTCTTATCTCTAGTTCTTTCCTCCTAGTACAGTTAGGGTCAACCTTTAGTGTTCATAAGAATTCCCAGGGTACTCAATGAATCCCCAACAATAAAAAATAAAGAAATGAAAAAAAAATAAAAATAAAAATAAAAAATATATAGCTGGGCATTGGGGTGGGCGCCTGTGGTCCGAGCTACTTCGGAGGCTGAGGCAAGGGATTGAGCCTGAGGTTGCTATGAGCTCTGACGCCACAACACCCTGCTGAGGGTGACAAAGTGAGACTCTGTCTCAAAAAAAAAAAAAAAAAATTAAAAAAAAACAAGGAAGCAAATCATAAGGAAGAGAAGATATATTTACTGTTCAGCGAGCAGAAGTGGATCATTGTGAATGTCTTCATCC
>CAUYPK010044535.1:0-45874 GCA_963574355.1 Loris lydekkerianus
TTAAAGAAAGATGGAGACTTTACCTCTTTCATGTTTACATGGATGGAGCTGAAACATATTCTCCTTAGCAAAGTATCCCAGGAATGGAAGAAAAAGTATCCAATGTACTCAGCCCTACTATGAAGCTAAACTATAGCTTTCACGTGAAGGCTATAACCCAACTATACCTCAAGACTATGAGGAAAGGACCAAGGAAGGGGAAGGGAGGGGGGAGGTTTGGAGGGAGGGTGATAGGTTGGGCCACATCTATGGTGCATATTTTTATCTATAATAAAAACAAATAAACAAACAAACAAACAAAAAAATCACCTGAGTTCAAGAAGCTGTGATTTTGGTATGTGTCTTAGTCCATTTTCTGTTGCCGTAGCAGAATACCATATAGGAGTAATGTATAAAGAAAATATGTGCATTTAGCTTACTATTCAGGAAGCAGGGAAGTCTGAGAGGGTGGGGCTGGCATTTGGTGATGGTTTTCTTGCTGTATTATAACAAGGCAGAGGAACAACACCTGGCAAAAGGGAAGGAGTGTGTCTGCTCTTTCTCTTCTTATAAACCCACCAGGCTCATTGTGGGCGCTCATCCTGATGACCTTCTCTAATCCTAATTTCTCCAGAACTCCACCTAATGTGAATTTGGGAATTACACTTTCAACAAATGAAATTTGGGGGACATAGTCAAATCATAGCAGTAGAATATTGACGTGAAACACACACACACTAAGGAACTGAATTGAATCTGGCCAACATGGTATAAAGTATATTAATGCTAATAAATGAAAAGAAATTGATAATTTGTTTCTTAATACCAGTTGAAGAAAAAGACTTTCAAGTTGTTCTTGTGATATTTTGATTACAAAGCATATATGGATTTGTCAAGAATCTTTGAAGTTTAAATCCTCGTCTGTGGTTCTTATTTTGCAATGGAAAATTTTGGTCACTTCTGAACTTAATGTACCTTTGCATTAATTTGAAAATAGATTTGTTGGCTTCTGCTGAGGCCATACAATATATGCACATTGCCAGCTTGGCAACTTACTTTTTATAAAGCAGCTCATAGACTGTGTGCTGGGTTAGATGAGGCCACTGCAGTACACTCTGCAATCGTACTGAGCTGTGGGGTCAGCACATTTAGGTGAGTTAGTCATGGCTTTTTTCACAATAGAGTCGCTGCTAATGAGATGGGATAAGAAAGGAGAATGTGTGAAGGAATTACAGGCACCTTTTCTTTTTTTTAACTTTCTGATTAATATAAGGGCACCTATGATTAGGTTACATTGTTTGCATTTGTTAGGTAAAGTTCCACTTGTAGTTGAGCCCTTCACCCAGAAGTTGTGCCATATAAGGGGCACCAATTCTTGATCTCAAGTAGTTATTCTGGCTCTTTAGTTCAATCCTCCTGGCAGCCCTGTATTGCAGAGTAGGAGCATCAGACTCTGTGCCAACAATGCCATCTCTTTCCAGTAGGTATCAAGGAGCTGATGAGAAATGTTTGATCTCCTCTCTCTTTTTCTGGCTTCACATTCTCATTAGTTTTGTCTCTTCTCCTCATCCTCACCACTTCTTGTATTTTCTTTTACACATGGCTTATTGAAAAGAGCATGGACTTTAGAATCACAAAGATTTGAGATCAAGATCTCAGGACTGTCACTTAACCTTTATGAGTCTTAGTTTTCTCATTGTTCAGATTACAGAATGTTGTTTAGAAATGTTTGGGAATGTTAATTCTTTTTTCTTTTTTAGTTTTACCTCTCTTCTCTGTCCTCCTCCTTCTATCTCTTATTTTCCTCTTTATCCATCTTTCTATCTCTATTTTTTTCACTTTTAAGTGATGTCTAGGGACTGACTGTAATTTCTCTTTTAATCACCTCAAGGTGGGGTAGTTTCTTTGGTGAGCTCCTGTTTATAAAACTCCATTTTCATCCGTCCTTTTTTTTTTTTTTTGAGACAGTTTCGCTTTGTTACCCTGGGTAGAGTGCTGTGGTGTCACAGCTCATAGCAATCTCAAACTCTTGGGCTCAAGTGATTCTCTTGCCTCAACCTCCCAAGTAGCTGGGACTAAGGCACCTGCCACAATGCCTGATTATTTTTAGAGATGAGATCTTGCTCTGGCTCCGGCTAGTCCTGAACCTGTAAACTCAGGCAGTCCATCGCTTTGGACTCCCAAATCCTAGGATTATAGGTGTGAGCTAATGTGCCAGGCCTCTACTTCCATCTTGGTTGGTTCCTTTATCTGTGAAATGGAGATATAAGAGTACAAACATCATAGGATTGTTATGAAAATTAATTAATTTCATTAATTAAAAAATTAATGAAATTAATTGCCATAAAGCATTCAGATAATCCCTGGCACATAGTAATCCAATAGATGTTAGTTAGATTAACTTGCAAAAATCTATTTCTTTAACAGAGATTCTTTTAAACATTTACCTGGGCTCCCTTTTCATAATTTATTGTGGCTGTCTCTAATGATGAAGAAAAGGGGTGATAATAGTACATTTATATTTGATAATACGTGACCTTCCTGTCACCAGCTATAGCCATCAGCATTGTCTTTATGTGACAGAATGGATATCTTGGTTTGCCTTTACTGAGCTTGTTGAATTCTGGAAGTCAAGATTGAGATGATTGTACTCTCTGGAGCAGTTAGAATAAAATGTTTTCTTAATCTTTGTTCTCTGTTGGTATGTATACTAATGGAATTACATTCCTTTCTTGTTTACCTTTAAGGACATGGGGGATACTTACTGATTTCTAACTGCTTACCTGGCAGGGTGACTGCCATGTTAATCCTTAAACCTCTTAAATATATTGTTGAGTATATCATTAACCTGTCTTATATCAGCAAGATTTTTACTAAGACCCCAATAGTGATCAAACACACACACACACACACACACACACACACACACACTTACGTTACATATACACTCTCATTACTTCCATGTGGTATACCTCATTTGAAGTCATTCTTAAAGATTGAAGTGGTGAGAGTTCTCTTGCTCACTTAACAAAGACAGTTGCCTCTCTTTGTAGTTACAATTTTTCTTTAAATTTTAATTACCACAGTTAAATAAAAAAAAAATTCAACAAGTATTTGTGACTTTCTTTTTTTCTTGGTGCCTCTTAGTAATTGGGTCTTCATTATTTAGAAAAATTAGTTGCTGAAACCTTTGACTAGGTGAGCTTGTTTGCACTGAAAATCTAGTTTCTCAGCGATAAGATATCAACAAGTGAGGTCTGAAACCAGCTTCACTTTTTAAGTCAAACCTGTTTAGAAAACAAACTTGATTGAAGAAGAGATACTTTTGTGTCCATCACAAAAGTTGGTTTACTGTGAAATAAAACCCTGTGATGACCGACAGACTTAGAATATACGTGGTAGAAGGTTAAGTGAACTGTTGAAGATGACTAAGAGATCCCTGTTTGCTGTCTTTGACAAGCAGAAGAATCTTTCAAATATAAGATATTAAAATAATACAATGATAGAAATAGAGTTGGGTAACTAAGAACGAATGTCTTTCAAAATCTTTTACAATGATAGAAATAGAGTTAGGTAACTAAGAACAAATGTCTTTCAAAATCTTTTATACAGTCACACTGAAAAGTATTGTTTCCTGTACATTTATGAGAGCCATGTTCTCTATTAACCTGGAAAAAAAAAAGGTGCCGTAATAGGAATTTCTGTTTCCCAAAGCAGTCATCTTTGTGCATTTTTTTCCTTTTGTTTATCTGCACATTACATAATTTTCCTTTTAAAATGGAATCTTTGGTGATGAAAGTAATGCTGTTGGACTTTGAGTTCAATTCCTTTCTGTTTCACAAACTCCCTTTGAGGTGGTGGTAGTGTAGAAGTGGCCCTGTGGAAATATAACATCACACTTCTCTATGACTAAGGTCCTTCTGTGTGTAAAGTGGATGATACTTTTGCTAAGTGCATGGCAGGCTCTTTTCTTTCTTTCTTTCTTTCTTTTTTTTTTTTTTTTTTGAGACAAGTCTCACCATGTCGCCCTGGGTAGAGTGCCAAGTGCCATGGTGTCACAGCTCACAGCAACCTCAAATGCTTGAGCTTACGTGATTCTCTTGCCTCAGCCTCCAAAGTAGCCGAGACTACAGGCGCCCACCACAACACCCAGCTATTTTTTTTGTTGCAGTTGTCATTGTTTAACTGGCCCAGGCCAGGTTCAAACCTGTCAGCTTCAGTGTATGTGGCCAGCGCCCTACCCACTGAGCTACGGGTGCAACCTTACAGGCTCTTTTTAAGTGTAACCTGTAAAAATGTAAAAAGAAAGCTGTTGCTTAAAGCTCCTTATAAGTACAGTGGAAGTTACTTAAGTATATTCTAATATCTAAAGACATGAATTTGTAAGGATAGTATGTAGCTCCCATCCCTGAATATTCCAGTTCAATTCAGATTGGATCAATTTGATGTATTTCATTTTAGTTCAATTCAATTTATTAGTTTTTGAAAATAACTAGGATCAATACACTTTGATAGGGAAGTATAAGATGAATCAGCTATGGATTTTGCCTTTGAAAACTCAGTCTGGTTTAAGAGAGTCTTGTGTGTCTATATAAAACCCAATGGCTCTCCCATGAAGCATGTTAAAAATGAATTATCAGTACATGGCGTTTAAGCTACTGGAGTAGTCTACCCTTATCGCCATTGTAATCACATTAGACACTTTCTCAGGCAGAAAAATGATCCTTATTTTCCAAAATAGTAATGGTAATGCTTCTTAATAATTTAAGCCCCATGACATCTAATCTTTGCAATCTCCTAATCTTTAACATAGCTTCATTGGTTTATTTTCTTTCTCTTCCTCTGTATAAAGATTTTTTAATTCTTTTTTTTTTTTGAGAGGATTTTGCTCCGTCACCCAGGTTAGAGTGCAGTGATGTCATCGTGGCTCACTCCAACTCCCAGCTCCTGGTCTCAGTTGGTTCTCCTGCCTCAGCCCTCCAAATAGCTGGGACCACAGGCATGCACCACCACACCTGGCTTATTTTTCTACTTTTTATAGAGATAGGGTTCTCACTGTTGATCTCTCATGTGCTAGGATTACAAGCATGCACCACTGTGCCCAGTCTTCTTCCCTTTATAAAATGATCTCTCATTGAATTTCATACTGTTTTCATCAGGTATATTAAATGCAAAGATTTTTTTCACAACTGCTTATCTACATACACAGGAACATGAGTTAATACTTATGTACATTTGTGCGTGCAGTCCCTTTTCTTACACCGTTAGTTCATAATACTTACTCAGAATGGCCAGCTTGGATCTGAGTGGGAGGTAGAACACTTCTAATTTTCTGTGAAAATTTCCTAAAATGTTTCATTTCTAAAAATATGTTTAATACATATTTAACACTCCCTTATTAACTGTTTATCTTTTTCTTATATGTCCATTACATCAATCCCAGTATTCTGTGGGTACCACACTATGTTTTTTTCTCAGTAGACTGATCATCTGTTTTTTCTTTAAAGACGCAAAGACCCAAGGCATGTTTAACATGTAGTATCAATGGGGTTTTGCTCTTGAATCTTGAATAGATGTCTAGATGTCCTTGATAACTCCATTTTTGAGTATCTAGTCTTACTTGTGTTAGATGTACCTTTCAGTGTAAACAGCTCTTGTGGTGGAAGCATGATTTCTTAAAAGGAAAATGGGCTTGAACATTAGGTACCTTGTTTTTTTTTTTTATATATATATATTTTTTATTGTTAAATCATAGCTGTGTACATTAGTGCAATCAAGGTGTACAATGTACTGGTTTCATATACAATCTGAAATATTCTCGTCAAACTGTTCGACTCCTTTCCTACTTTTTAACCTTGGGTGAATTTATAAAAAGATACGGATAATATATACCTCATAGAATTATTCCCATTAAGGCTGTCTTTTCTGAATGATTCTATCATATGCTTAACACTCTTGCCCTTCAACATATGTAAATATAATTTATATGGTAGTAGGCTTATTTGTAGATTGGTTTATAAACAACTATCTTTAGTACATTGGGTTTTTGTTAGTTTTTTCTTCCTCTTGCACTAGATAGTGAATTATTCAAGAATGAACATAGGTTCTTTCTGTTCTCCTTTGTCCCTTGTCAGTGCCTAATACACCAGTCAGCGCATCAACTCTGGTATTTAATGCCAGAAGAGAAAAATACTGTATACTTCTGATTATTCTTGTGAAGACTTTAGTCAGTCTGCCAAAAAAATTTGATTGCTGTTGATGTGCCAGGAGCCTGTTCTGGGTGTTGAGAATATAGATGCGGGCAAGATAAGAGTTTCTACCCTCAAGGAGCTAACCACTGGGTGAAAATAGACACAATAAACATTAAAGCTTTTTTCACATATTGTTATGCACTAGGGAGAGGAGAAAACAATATCCTCCAACAACCATTGGCCTTTGTTGGGAGGTCACATTTGAGTTGGGACCCAAACAATGAGAAGTGAGCCATGAGGGATATGAGAGACTGGCATTGCGAGCAAAACCAAGTTGGAAAGTCCTGCCATGTAATCTGGCATCTTAGTGGAATGATGAGAAGAGCAGTAGCTGTAGTATAGATTAGGAAAGAAAATAGGAGAAGATCAGAGAGGCAGGCAGGAGGCAGATTATGTAGGGCCTTATAGCTGAAGGTTGAAATTTCATATCTTATTTTAATTTTAGAGGGAAGGCTTTAGATAGTATTAAATGGAGATGTGACATGATCTGATTCATATTTCAGAAAAGTAACGCTAGTTTCTAAGTACAAGAAGAGTATTTTAAGAGTTAAAGTGGACATGGGAAACTGGTGAGAAAGCTATTTTTGTGTTGCAGGAGGCAGATGAAGGTGGCGGGGACTGAAAAGTAAATGTAGATTTTGAGAGATAGAATTGTTTCTACTTGGGATTTTTTCCCCCCTTGTGACAGAGTCTCTATTGCCATAATGCCATGGTGTCATAGCTCACAGCAACCTCAACCTCTTGGGCGTGGGATTTTGAGAGGAAATTGATTTTTTTTGTGTGTGTGTGTGTGTGGGGATCAATAGTTCTACTTTGTGTTGAGATTGCTATGCATATTGGACATCCTAGTAAAGATTTCAAGTTGGTACTGAAAATATGAGTTTGGACCACAGGGAAGATGCTTGTTCTGAGATGAACTCTTGAGCGTCAGTAGTATTTAGATGGTTGAAGCCAGGGCACTGGATACCTTCACCCACAGAGAGGAAAGACTTAGGAAAACATGTGGGAAGAGAGCTCTGGGGCACCCTGAGATTTATAGACCAAGAAGAGAAAATCCAGTCACGGAGACTGGAAAAGAGTAGTCAGTAGAGAGGTAAGAAGTATGTTGCTTTCAAATGTTGCTGAGAAGTCAAGTAAGATGTGAGCAAAAATTGACCATTGGTGTTAGTAAGAGTTACTGGTGACTCAGATATGCGCTATTTCAGTGGTTCTTTTTTGATTGCATGTTTTTCTTTTACAGAAGTGAGAAAGGTTTTAAGGAGGGCAAGGAACTGTGAGATTCTGGTGTTGGATGTAGGGGATTTGAAGTTGCCAGGAGTGCTTTTGGGACTACTAGTGGTGTAGGGGAGACTGCAGACTGTAAAGAGATCGATGAAGCCTTGTGACAAGGACAGCCATAAAAGGTATGAAGGGGATAAGGTCTGACAACACCTGCTTCAAAGAAGCTGGGGTCTCTGGAGGGGCAAAGACACCAAACAGGTTGGAAACTGCACTAGGAAGCAAGAATAAAACTCTCCTCCAGGCACTGACTTACATGTGATTGAGAAGGAAAGCCTTGCTGTCTTCAGGGGATGGGTAGGTAAGATTTTAAGTTGAGGGTATGGGTGAGTATTTTAATAAACATAGTTTATTTTTTACCTATTTATCAAGCTCTTACTATGTGCCAGAAGCAACTGTTCTAAACTCTAAACACGTATTAAGTCACTTGATCCTCCTAATAATCCTATAATCTAGGTACAATTATTAGTCTCACTTCATGAATGAGGAGATTGAGAAGCTGAGCACTTGCCCATAGTCACACAGTTGGAAGTGACAAGACTGGATTTGAATCTTGCCAGTGTTCCAGGCTTACTCACTCCCTACACTGCTGATGGTGGGTAATGATTTCCAGTACATAGGGGAGGTGTTTCGGAAGGAAGAGAGCTGGGGCCAAATTGGAGGCTACACAGGGCAGTATTGAATGAAGAATTTTGTTTTGAAGGATGATCTTGGTTTTTTCCTAAGAGCATTTTCCTAGATCATTAAGAAGTTCTTTTAAATCTCATGCCTGAAGACTGTGTAACTGGGTTGCTGAGTGAGCTAAATTAGGTAGGTTATAGGTAGAGAGTTTTGCTTTATGTTTCAATCAGGATTTGTCTGAATTTTCTTCCCAAACTCTTGAGTAAGCCCCTTTACTTTCAGGTTACTTTCAACGGTAAGAATGGTCTCATTTCCAGGAATTCGAGTACTGCCCAATCTAAACCTAAACCATCTGGTTCTCTTTTCATCCAGCTCAGTCCTGACTGAAGACTTGATGACCTACAGTGGGGAAAGTGGGGGCTGCCTTTGCTCCCCTTGCTCTGCCTCAATGTGAACTTTCATTCCTCCTTCCACGCTCACTTTGCTGCTTCTGAGTGTTCAAAACAGAGAACTTCGTAGTTCTTTTCCTGCTGCTCTTTGTATTCTCTCTTCCTCCCCCTAGCTGACTGACCATTATGCCCTTGAGTTCTCTGGAGAGGCTCCTGCAGGCAGCCCTCTTGCTACACCTGTGATAAGAGTTGTACTCTTTACCCGACCTCCTGGGAATCCACTCACTCCTAATCCCTCCTTAGTCACCTCATTTACTCCTAGCCTCTTGTAGCAGATGTCCACTTGCCTTTGCAAGTCAACTTTCCTTAGCGAAATCTTGAGGAAATGGCTTATTTTTGGGTCATTCTCATTTTTGTCCACTTGGGCCATGAGAAGTGTCACGTGCCTGTAGCTTATCACAGATGTGCAGCTTGCTTGCCCCATTAACTGCCCTCTCACTTTTTTTGACTTCCTATCTTCAGACTTTTCCAGGTGAAAAGCAGATACCATTTCTATTTGAACCTCAGAGGACACATGTCAAATTTTCCCAAGCACTCTCTCATCCATCTTCTCAGGATAGACACTGTGATCAGCCTGTCCTTTATTTTATCTAATTTTTTCATACTTCCATATAATCTTTATTGTAACTATAACAGCATCCCCATAATTACAAGGAAGAGAATAGCACACGAAATAGTTAACTTTGAGAACAATAATTCTCCCATATATTAAAATTTTTTTTTTTTTTTTTATTAAATCATAGCTGTGTACATTAATGCAGTCATGGGGTACAATGTGCTAGTTTTATATACAATTTGAAAAAAAAAATTTAGGTCCTCAGGAAAAAAAGATTACTGAAGAATTTATTCCGCTATATTACCCAAATAGTACATTATTTTGATCTGTTATTAACTATAATCTTGGACAAGATAAGAAAGTTTAGCATTAGGGGCAGAATCTCATTTCATTCCTTGTGCGTTAGTTGTTAAAACATTAAAAACCATTTATTTTTATTAATCAAGACACATTTATTAGCCCATAGCCTAAATAAAGCATTTTTTTTTTTTTTTTTGAGACAGAGTCTCATTCTGTGCTGAGTAGAGTGCCATGGCGTCATTGTGGTTCACAGCAAACTCAAGAATCTTGGGCTGAAGTGATGCTCTTGTCTCAGCTTTCCTAGTAGCTGGGACCACAGGTGGCTGCCAGAAGGCTCAGCTAATGTCTCTGATTTTAGTAAAGATGGGGTCTCACTCTTGTTCAGGCTCGCAGCCTGTCCTTTATGATCTGAACATTCAGGTTCTAAGGTAGGACCCTCGAGTTCTGCAGAAGTGTGATGCCTGAATTTTCTTCTTTCGGGTCTTCAATTTCTGTAAGTAAAGAAAACCTTGGATCACTCTTTCATTTGGCTTGGATCACTCTCTTTCTCAGGGTGATAGAGAAGAGAGATTCTACTTCTCTATACTTGGAAAGAAAAGGAGAAAACAATGTTCTCTATGTCTGTAAATTCCTTCAAGATATCAGTTCTATGAATCTTTACCCTTATCTTATGTAGCTTGAAGATGAGTGATAAGGACTGATTGTTGAAGGGCCAGTTTGGCCTCCTCTTGGGGAATCTCGCGGCAATGTGTCTAGTTACTTGTCTTGGGGCTTTTAGTTGAAATTATGATAAAATAAGAAAACTTTCCTACACTTGTTATAACTGCTAGTATTTTCTTGTATGAATTAACAGTTCAAGTGATTTTATAGTAAATACTATTAGTCACTATGATTTCTTCATATGGAAGCTTCAATCAGCCCTTAAGGGAGTGACAAAAAGAACTGTTTACACTGCAGAAATGGAAGTTAGGAGACCTGGGGCTCAGCCCTGCTTCTGCTACCTAACTAGACAAATTACTTTAGGCAAACTGCATACTTTAGGTAGGCGTCATCTTTAAAATGAGAAAGTTAGAGTAAAAGATCTCCAAGATTCCCCTTCTGGCTCTAAAGTTTATGAATCTGTTTCCAAGGCATTTCTACTGTTAGAACCACACCCTCTAGAAACTTGTTGACAGATTAAGTGAAGCTTTCAAAATAGAGCCAGTACTATACCATTCCCTATCATTCCATTCCATCCATTCATTTCATCATTACTTAACAAATACTACTCTGTTTACTTGTAGGAATCCAGCCATTGCTCCAAATTCACATACAAGGTAGATGTTGTCCCTTTTCTGAGAGAGAGAGAGAGAGAGAGAACGAGAGAGAGCAAAAACAAAAACCACAGTTTGAGAAACTATAGTTGAACAAATAGTAAATAAAATAACAAATGTAGTGCCAGTACAGTTCCTGGTATATAGTAGTCACCTAACAAATGTTAATTCTCCACTGAAACAAAGGTCAATTAAGTCACTTGAACATATCTTGTGGGCCACACTAATTGGCTAAGTTTTTTGATTGTAGACATTGTTAGTATATTATAAATAGGATGCAATCATATAACTTTATTTGTTATGGGCATTTAGCCACTTCCTCTCATCCAGAACCTCTTTTAACTTATTAATTGCTAATTCTTATGGATGCTATACTAGAAGCTTGAGTATTCACTTATTAAGTAACATTCTTAATTAAATCGCTTCAGTTCATAATTTCTGTTGCCTCTATAGTTTTCCAGTATTTCCCAAACACCCTGTTTTGTGTGTGTCATAATGAGATATTAGGGTCAACAGATGATGGGCACATAAAAAGTTTTAGGAAGCCATATATTGTTTTTATATATAGTATCCACACAGGAGAAGAGGCCCTTGCCTTTTTGGAGGAGATTGAACAACTCCGTGTGCCGTGTTCATCATCTGACATGTTATTTCATGTATATAGGTCATTCCTACTGAATTATTAGTTGGGCAGGTCTCAAAGCTATTACTAATATTATCTGTGCAAAGACAGATTATACCTTAGAAAACTAGTGTTTTCTGGATATGCTTCTGTCTATAGCTACCCTTTGCTCTTTTAAGTGAAAGAATCAGACATTGCTCAGAAGATAGACCAAATTGGATTCTCACTCCTATAACTGGGGTGGTAGAGCTTGTCATTCCATATTCATGGTATAGATGTGTTGTTACTGTCTTTTATATCTATATCAATTTTTCCAATTCCCTTTGCTACCATCCCAGGTCAGGTTTTAAAGTATTTAACTCCTGAATGATGATAGTAGTGTTGTGATGATGTGGACCAGTAAGTTAAGATCATTCCATAGAGTAAAGCTTCTTGTCAGGGTGATCTCACCATCAAATCCCTTCTTGGGATTGTTTTGTTGGCTATAGTTTTCTAGAACTCAACAGGTCATGAGATGAAGGAAACTTTACCTTTTTCTTTGTACCTTACATTTACAAAGTCACACAAAGAAGCCTCACGTAACTGTTGCCTTACTGGTTCAAAAATAGCCGGCTAATCTATTTTCATTCCCTGTCTGTTTAATAAAATCTAAAAGCTACAATTGCCAATATTTTTTTGCTATTAGAAAATATAGGGATGAATGAACAAAATTTTATCCACTTGGGAGAATTTTGTGTCCTCTTCACATGTATTTCCTATTATTAGATGTTATAGTCACACTTAATATTTTTCAAGTTGTTTTTTTTTTTTCAGTTTAGTACTATAACATTTTTCTATCACTCTCTCCTGTATCTTCCGATACTTATGTTAAAACATTTTCTTTTTTCCCTGTTGCCAATCCTGCTGTTTATTTCTCACTAATGTCTTACATAGTTCTTTGCCGCACTCCTAGACATTTGTACGGCCTTCACTCTAGGTCTGGTCTTTACAATTTAATGACTGACTTATTGCTATCGTCTGCTAACTGATGATATTCATAACATTTGCACGACTCCTTGCAGATTAGAGGGTGAATCCTCATGTTTTTCTTATTTGTGCCTTAATCAGCTTATGGTTATTCGTATTTTAAAGATGACAGAACCAGAGCTTAGTAAGTATCAGAGAATAATAATTAAAGAGCAGGGACTAGACCAGGTCTTCTGACTTCCAAATCACATATTCTTTCTGTTAAGCCTTTCTGCCTTGTCTTGTGTTTTCTCCGATTCCCTATCTCATTGCTATCAGATTATTCTGTACTGAAGTACCACTCTGAGCACATCTCTACTGATTTCTTTGTCCTCTTGGCCCAGTGTATCTCTGCCCTTTGAAGTTAGGTCATGAAACACTTGCACATTTATCATTACCCCAAACACTAGGGCAGAACCTGTTCTTAAATACTGAGCCATCCTGAGCTCCAGTGGCTCAGAAGATCAGCACTGTCCTGTTTTGAATTTTTTTTCACCTCTAGTATTTAGTACACGCATAAACTTCTTGTGCTGAATGAATGAAACCTTTATTACTGGCCTTTCAATAGCTTGATTCTAGGAACTGAACTTTTGGCCCTGCCTTGTACCAACTCTGCCTTGTTGCTCCTGGTGCTTCAGTTACTGCCTTTGTTGACTGCTTAGTTCACCATTAAACTTTCCCTTGAACTATTATCAACAAAAAAAGAACACTTGAACCTGCTAGAAGTGGCCTAAAAATGTTATACCTTCTTTGGCGGAAGAGCAGTCCTAGCAGAGGGAGCTTCCAGTACTGTGGCCCTGGGGTGAGACGTCCCCTAACATGTTTCACAGGTGGGACGCAGGTCAGCAGTTGAAATGGAAGAGAGCAGGAGTGGGGTGGGGGCAGTTACAGAGGTAACAAAACGGGAAGCTGGGACGTGAAGCCTCAGGGATCTCTTGCAGACTGAAAGGGACACTGATGAAGTGTCTTTTCTTTTGACCTTCCAGGTTAAATGCAGGAAAGGTGCTCAAAGATCAGGGAGATAACATTTCTTACGTATTAAAGAAAAACCCTTTCTCTACCACACTTGTAAAATTTCTGTGCTGATTTTAAAATAAGCTACATGTATGAGACCAAAACAAAAGAAAACTGTCTTAAGGGAAGGTTAGGAACTTAGCTCTGTTGAAAAGCCTTCCTAAGGAAGAAATGCCAAGCTTTCCAGGTATGTTTAGACGAAACTCATCATCCTTGTTGAATTATGACCTGTAGCACAGCAGTGTGATGCTTCAAGTTATCCCTTCCTTGGGTGTTTTCCCGGTCCCAGCCTGATTCTGTTTTATTCCTCCCCCCCCCAAAAAAAATTAATTCTATTATAAAACAAACAACTCACAAAACAAAAAACAAAACACTTGCATTCACAAGATGTTTAGTATACATCCTTGAATACAGTAAGCAATCTTTCTTCTTCTTATTTTTTTTCTTTGTAGAGACAGAGTCTCACTTTATCGCCCTCAGTAGAGTGCTGTGGCATCACAGCTCACAGCAACCTCCAACTCCTGAGCTTAGGCAATTCTCTTGTCTCAGCCTCCCAAGTAGCTGGGACTAAAGATGCCCACCACAATGCCCAGCTGTTTTTTTTGTTGTTGTTGCAGTTTGGCCGGGGGCCGGGTTTAAACCTGCCACCCTTGGTATATGGGACCGGTGCCTTACCTACTGAGCCACAGGTGCCACCCAATCTTTCTTATTTTTTAATAACTAGATCCTCAATATCCAACACAGTGATTAATTCGTGAGGCTGTTGATAAATATTTGTTGATTGATTGTATACATTTTTGTCATAAATTGAAATAAATCTTTGTGTTTGAGTGTCTGATACCTGCTAACATTATCTTCCTGACACTAACTGTGTATCTGCTTAGACTCCTGCCTGTTGCTCAACCTCATATTCCTGAAGCTGTTCTCTGCCTGCTGCAAGCCCTGCCTGTTCTCACCTGCCACACGTACGGGTTTCTCCCTATGGGACGATGCTCCTGGGAACTCTTAATTACCAAGAGCTGGTGGATCAATTTGTTCCTTAGGTCTAACATTTAGTAGGGTGAGATGTTGCCCAAGACAGTTCCTTAAGAATAACTTAAAAGCTTTTTAATCCTTTTTTAAAAAGTAATTTTCTTTGTTTGTAGTAGACAGTTGTCAAGCAAATATCAACTAGATCTTTTAACAGTAAAGTATCAGAGACAGTGTTATAATAGCAGTTAGTGGTTTCATAATGAGCATTTTTGGCCTGTGTTTTGCACAGCTCCACTTTTGTTATTGAATAAATTGTGGGGGAGGAGAAGAGAGTAAAAAGGGCAGTTGGGTGAAAAATAATCTTTATATTATTGTCCTTAGCAACAGAAAGAATAATTATGCCTAAGTTGTTGAGTGAAGCATCTGTCTATATTCTTTACACTATATAGAATGATTTTGAATGTTTCTGCTAATATATAAAGGCAAAGAAACATTCAAGTCAAATTTCTAAAACTAGAGTGCAGCTAAATCCTTTGTGAAACCAAAGCATATATTTATGCCTGTTTTATGGGTGTTGGTGGAAAACCTTTATTAGCTTCAACAAATAGGTTTATTTGTTTATTATTTTGTTTTATGGCATTTTGTTGGTTCTATCTGTCAGGATTGTAGACTTTAAATATTACATCTTTCTATGGGAATATATATTTATGAGATAAATATGTACAGTTTCAGAAAGCTTTAATTCCATATATCACATTTGCTAGTCATTATTATTATTAAAGCAAAACAGAAGAGACTACCTGAATACATTTCATATCCTATGAAATGTGTATGATTCTTTAGTTCCTATTCACAGTCAGTTTTGAAGTAATTTGAATTAGTGATTCCTTGTAGGACTTCAAAATTATTATCTGTCAGAATTGATTTTGTTCTTTTAGAATAAAGAAATGAGGTATGACAGTAGGCATCTGTCTGGATCCACTTTCTTCTTGTCCCCAAGGAACCTCTTTTAAGTTATTCTGCCTGGTCAAAAGGATTCAAAGGATTAGGTGTTGTTTTGTTTAAGCAAAACAGAGTTCAGTAGGTAGAAGCAGGAGGGAAGAATTGACCGATTGTTTCCAGAATGGGGGTAAAAATCTGGGTATGCAGTATAAGCTACTAATTTATCTGTTTAGACTAGAAACAAAGATTTTTAGATACTGCGGTATCAAGATAATGAGATTATTTAGTTATTCTTTATGGTACCTTATTCATTTTTTAAAAGAAGAAATTCAGTTAGGTGGATATTTAGCCTGAAAAATAGAGGAGGTGTTCTTAAAAGATTTGCCATGTTTATCCTTGTTTCAAAACATAAAAAAAAAAATACACTATAATTGATACTTTGAAATTCAAATTTTAAAATCAACATATAGGTCCTCTCAATGACAGAAGGGTGAATTCATGTTTATTTATTTTTAATAAGATTAATTTTTTAAAAAAATTTATACTTGATCTTAGCCAAAAGACTGAGAAGTGATTTTTTTTTTAATTTTATAAACATATGAGAAGTTTTTTTTGGCACTGTGGTAAACAATATTACATTTGTTAAAATCTAGAAGTAGGTTTAGGGTAGCATTTCAAAGCACAATTAAACATCATATTCTTGAGGGCTTTCGGAGGAGCTGAGGCATTTTGAAAGTAGGTTTTGAAAAGAGTTACTGCTGTTATTATGCTACTGGTTATAATAGATACACATATATCACCAATAAATTTTCAACAAGTTCTTTTCATCTACTTGACGGTAGAGGAGGCCTAAACAAACACCCAGTTTTTATTTTTCATCATGGCTCGTTATTTTTAGTGACTAGTTAAATATTTTAACTTGTCTTGTGCAGAATATCTAGACAACAGGCAAGATAACTATAAATTTTGATTTTTATGATCATGTTATGTTGACATGTGCCTGGAATTTAGGTGTCTACCAGTACCATTCATCATTGTACTTCCTGAAAATATGTATTTTTTCCTGACCTTACAGTATGCTCTTTGGATGTTAAAAATGTAGCAGCATACATGTTCTATTTTTAGATCAATTTGAATGGTATTTATTGAATTGGTTCTATGTACAGTATATTTTGATGAAAGAATCACTGTAAGACATAGCATTTCAAACTGCTATATCTATTCCAGTTACCGGTGGATCTTGTAACAATGGACATTTTAATTTGGTGTGTATGGGGTGATGCCCAAGACTCTTATTTCTTTTTCTTTCTTTCTTTCTTTTTTTTTTTTTTAAGACTATTTCTAACAGGCTCCTTAGTGATGTTCATGTTGCTGGTCTGTGAACAGCAAGGCTGTAAGACTAGATTACATCATTAAACAGTCAACATTCTTACTAAAGAATTAGTGATTACATACATGGAGTATATAAAAAATAATTCAAGATAAGAGGTGATTGACAGCCAAAAGAGGCACAGAAATTAACAAAATTATCTAGTTTAAAAGTTGAGGTTATTATGCACAAAAGGCAATTAGGGCCTGCTGCATGGCACGGGTGGGGTTTAAGGTAGGTCTCCCAAGAGAGGCAGGACTTGCTGGAAAGTGAATAGGGAAAGGAAAAGCTTTTGCAGTGTCAAAGACAAAGATGAGTCTGAATGAGGGTGGTGACTTTTTAGGACTGCAAGAAGCATTCTCTGTCTTTTTTCTCCCTTCCTCATGCCTCTAGGTATGAGGATTTTGCCAGGGAGGAAGGAGGTAAAGGGAGCTCTATAATTTTCTTAGTTTTCCAATATGTGGAAGTTTTCTCTTGTCTTTTCTTTTTTTTTCTTTTCAGCTATTTCTTTTGCTTATGTCTAATTTAATTCCACTGTGGTCCTAGAAAAAACTTAATTACGATGTTAATTCTCTGAATTCGTGGAGATTTGATAAATGCTATGTGTGCACTGGAAAGGAATGTGTGTTCTGTGTGGTTGTGTGTAGTGCTCTATAAATGTGCACTTGGTCAAGACAGTTGCTTAAATCTTTTCTATGTCTACTGAAATTTTTTTTGTCTACTTGCTTCATTATTTACTTAGATAAGTGAGTTAACACATTATCCAACTACGATAATGGATTTATCAGTTTCTTCTTTTGTTTCGTCAATTTTCGCTTTTTAGGTTTGGAATCATTGTTGGGGGAGATACAAATTCAGGGTAGTTGTATTTTCTTGTTGTATTGATACTTGTGTTAGTTTCCTACTGTGGCTGTAACAAGTTACCACAAACTTAGTGCCTTAAAGCAACACAAATTTATTATCTAATAGTTCTGGAGGTCAGAAGTCCAAAATTGGTTTTCCAGGGCCTCTAGGAGAGAACCCCTTTCTTTGCCTTTTCTAGCGTCCAGTGCTGTAATCCTTGCATTTCTTGGCTCCGGGACCTTTCTTCCATCGTCAGAGCCAACAGAGTAGTTTCTTCAGTCTCTAATTCTAGCTGCTTCTTTGGCTTTTTCTCTTATCAGGTCTATTGTAATTAGATAGGCCTGTAGGGGTAATGCAGGATAATCGCTCTATCTCAAGAGTATTAATGTAGTTATATCTGGAAATTTCCTTTTGCCATATAAGGTATTATATTCACAGGCTATAGGGATTAGGACATGGGCATTTTGGGGTAGGAGTGGGTAGGAATAATGTGGGATACCAGCTTGTGTGTGAAGGGATTGAGTAGGGAAATATTTGTTAAAATGATTGCTAGAGTAGAGCCAAATTATGAGGTTTTCTCTAGAACTTGCTGAGAGATTGAGTAAACTCTGTGACCTTGAGAAAGTTACTTAACCTCTTAGCCTTGGTTTTCTCTTCTGTAAAATGAAATGATTATAGTATTTGTCCCACAGAGTTATTGAGAGGATTAAAGGAATAAGTATTTAATATTAGTATACATGCATTGGATGTTATTTATTGAGGAATGAAACTAGACTAGTGGATTTGGTTACATTATTGTCATTCGAGTCTTTTGATAATGAGTTTTCAGGGATTGGCAGAGGCAAATGCCTAAATGAAAGAGGTTTAGTAGAGAATGAGGAATTAGACAATAGGTCACAGTTTTGCTGTAAAGGGGATTGGAGAAATCTGGTAGTCAAAGGGGTACATGGGGATAGATTTAAAACAACAATAATAATAATTATAATATTCTTCACAGTAACTCTATAAAGTAGGTACCATTTTTATCCCCACTATAAAAATGAGGAATCTGAAACATGAAGAGGGGATTGAAATTATAAAATGTTTGTGTGCTGAGAATGATCTCATACTGCATAGGAAGAACAGAATTGGCAATGCAGGAGCTAGAGGGCTACAGCAGAACCTCTGTAGTTGACCATCTTCCTATGTTGACCACCTCCTTAAGTTGACCTAATTACAGACCAGGCACGCACCGCTTGTACTCAGTGGAAGTTCCTTATTCTGACCACCTCTTTATGTTGATCAGCTTGCTATCGTCATGTAAGTGGCCAATTTACAGAGGTTCTACTGTAATTCTAGGAACAAAGTTTTCAAGAAAGAGAAACAATGGAATGCAGTCCCCAGGTGGAGAGAGCAGGGAGAGTGCATTCATTTCGTCAGTATCCGAAAGTATTTGAATGTATATGTAGATTTGGGAGTGGGTAGAGGAGTAAGGAACTAGGGCACTAGCTAAAAGTGAGGTTGGAGGCATTGGAGAGAAGTCATGAATTATTAATGGTTATTATGGAGAGTGGGTAGGTGAATTAACTTGGGATTAAGTGCTGACAGCCCATTTGAGGGTTTTGTGTGTGTGTGTGTGTGTGTGTGGGTGGCTGGGGCTGGGTTTGAACCCGCCATCTCCAGCATATGGGGCCAGCGCCCTACTCCTTTGAGAGTAGGGCGCTGCCCCCCATTTGAGTTTTTGATTATAAACTTTAAGCGAAGGCTTGCAGAGGCGGCAGAGATAAGAGGCAGGAAGCTCAACATCTTTGAGAAGGAACAAAAGATGAATTAACATAGTGAAGCCAAGAAGGGAGGAAAACAATCCTTTCTCTTGAAAAGTGTAAAGTGTATCTGCCAAGTCAAATGGTATACATGTAAGAAGACACACCAGTAAGTGAATAATAAATGCAAAATGACCTGGACCCCAGGCTTTGCCCTTCAGCGGAGAGTGAACACTGGGCAACATGGGTGAAGGTACTACTTCTAACTTTAGTAGAAGGTAAGCATTGAGTGGGCATTAAAGCATATGCCGTCAAAAGGATGGGGAATCATTTAGCACATCCTTGTCCCAACACTGTGTTTTTTAAATTCAGAGTCTTTGAATTCCTTATCTGTTGATTCTACTTCCTGTGGAGTTGGATTGAAACACTGATGTGTCCATTTATCTCTGAGGATAATACAGTGTTACAGTAACCCTTAAAAGGAGGCATAATAACATTGTATTGACCTTGATGAAGAACGGCTTCATTTTCTATAACAAATCTATTGCTTGAAAAATTATTGTAACTTAGAAATATTATTTTGTTAGTTTTGATAGGGGCATGGTTAGAGAGTGTTTTATTTTTTACAGGCTATGTTCTGTCACTTCAAATTTCTTTTGGAATTTACAAAAGCATTTTGATGGTTCTAAGAAGGAAATATGTAAAGACATGCTTTAAAGATGAACTAAAGGGAATTTTTTTTTTTTTTTTTTTGGTATACAAAATAAAATGTTAGTCACACGTATAATGATAGGTTTATAACTGCCCTGTTACTATTTTGTTCACTACTGAGTGAATTTATTATTTTTCTTATTGCATTTTTTTTTTTCTTATGGCCTAGTTAAGAATGACCAACTTCTTGTTTTTAGTCATTTCAGCGAACAGGCAGCCTTCTGTTTCAAACAGAGAAATGTCTGTTAGTATGAAACATGCAACAATAATGTAGGGCTTTTTTTAGTAGTTTGTTTTGGAACTTTATATACACTTTTATAAAGCAGCTGCAAGGAAAAATGTGTGTAGGTTTTTGTTTCTTAAATGTTAACATAAGGAGTAAAGAAATGTATGAAGTGCTTCATTTTCACTGTTACTATTTAAGTATTTTGGAATTATTTTCTTCACTAGTGTTTTAGTAAGAGCCTAAATTTATTTTACATACATGAAAGAATTTGAAACATAGACATTCTTAAAATGTTGCAGTTATTTTGATGAAAATACATTTTTGGAAAATAAATTGCACATATTTCTGATTAATCTCTTTAAAAAATAGCATTAAATATTAAAGAAAAATTTAAAAATAAATTCTTAACTATTCTTTATAAATTCTTTACCACATACATAGCTTTAAATTCTCCATTATATACTTAAGTGGCTACCCACTATATATTTTTTTAATTTGAAAAAAAGGTCGGGAGGGGGAGCATTAGGAAAATTTACCTTCCATAGGTAGAATTTTACATTGTCATTTGAAATTTATGTTAGCTCAGTAAGAATGCATCTGGAACGCAATAGTTATTGCTGAAATAGGAAGAAGGTCTTTCTAATTTTATACTTAATTTGCCAAGAAAAAGAACTTTTAAAATTCCATTATTTTCTTAATATAGTTTTTATATAAAATTCAGCCTAGGGACACATACAATGGCTCATTTACTATTATATGTAGAAAGCATACTTGTACAACTATTGATAATGTATTTTTACATTACTTATTTATACAGGGTGGCCATAAAGTTTGTGTGCAATGTAAAATAGTAACTACATGAACTTTATAGTCATCCTGTATAGTAATTGGTATAGTTATTCATGGTATAGTTATACCGTGAACCATGATTATAGCATTACATTGCCAGGAGTAAAGGTTATTTATACTAACCGCTGTTATCCCAAGGGAAAGAACTTTTCTATTTAAAGGACCCCCTCATCCCTACTGTATGTATATTTTTTAACTGCTTTTAGATGTGGTTTTTAGTTATGGAAAAGAGTAACAACTCAGATTATTTTTAGCGCTATTTAAGGCACTGAAACGAATACCCCAAACATGTTATTCTTTCTTAATTAAAAAAATAAGTTAAAGGAGCTGGGAAATGCAGTAATCATAATTCCACGTGTATTTTTTTCTAACCTGGTCACTATTTTTTCAGGTCTTATTTGTTAATAATGTTAGAAGAATAAGGTGGTCTTTGACTGTGGGTCAGTGGCTCTTACATTTTAGTGTGTGTGAGACTCCTGCCGTGGGGCCTCATGGTGTGAGCCTCTAGTCCCAGCTCTCAGGAGGATGAGGCAGGAGGATGGTTTGAGCCCAGGAGTTGGAGGCATTAGTGCTCGATTATTGGACCTGTGAATAGTCACTGTACTCCAGCCTCACCTATAAGAAAGTAAATAAGTAGGCCCGGCATGGTGGCTCATACCTATAATGCTAGCACTCTGGAAGGCTTAGGATCTCTTGAACTTAGGAGTTTGAGAGCTGCCTAAGCAAGAGTGAGACTTTGTCTCTACTGAAAATAGAAAAATGGGCTGGGTGCTGTGGCAGGCATCTGTAGTGCCAGCTACTCAGGAGGCTGAGGCAGGAGGATCGCTTGAGCTCAGAAGTTCAAGATTAAAGTGAGCTATCGTGACATACTACTGCACTTTACCCAGAGTGACAGAACCAGATTCGGTCTCAAGAAAACAAAAAATTTCTTGGGTGTGTTACAGGTACGTGGATTCCTAAACACTCTAGAATATTCCTAGCCTTTTAGGAATTCAGGTTTACGAGTATGTGTTAATAAGCTACCATGTGATTAGGACCCATCTGGTCCTTTGAGAAATTTTGCCAGTTCTCTAACAGAAATTTGTGGCAGTTCTTTAACATTAACTCAATTTTCATTAACATTAATCTCACGTTACTTTGACATTAACTTAATTTTCATTAAATCTTCAAAATAATCTTAAAAGGAGTAAGACCTTGCTATGAAGCTGAGATTGTTTTAACTTAAAAACTTACATGAAAAGTATCTTAGTTATTTTAATAGCTTTAAAGTTAAAATAATGAGTTCACGTGTTTTAGATATAATAACATTATACATTTATGTAGAGTTCTCTTAATAGCCACTATTTATCTATTGGCTTTATCAACATAACAAGCCTGTAAAGGAGGTAAAACAGGTATTATTATCTTCATTTTCTGCACTGGGAGACAGGCTAATGAAAGTTAAGTAACCTGCTATAGGTCACGTAGGTAATAAGTAGCTGAGTTTGACTAGAACATAAATCTTCAGTCTTAGAACAGTGCTTTTTCTACAGAATGGCATCATATAAGTTATCTAAAATTGAGGAGTTACTTGTATCTACTTACATGTATATACATTTGTTTCATCAGACATTAAAATTTTTCTCATTAGAAATGTTAGTACAGTATGCTGATTGATTTGGCATGTGTTTAGTTAGTAATATGCTTTACCTCATAAACTCTAGACTGTGAGTTCCATAAGGGCATGGATTGTGTATCTTTGTATTCCCATATCCTGGCCAACATTTTTGCAGAGCACCCAGGTGTTTGATAAGTGTTTTGATGAATGAACAAATGGATAACTGAATGACCTTTAGGTTTTTGTGTCAAGCAGTGCCTGAAGGTTTTTGATGTATATTCTTGTCTCAAAGTGAAAGGACTCCTTATAGGCCCTTGATTTTTAAGTGGGAATGACAGACATTCTTGAATCTTGAATACATGTACACATAGTACCAGTTCTCACAACCAGATGCTAAATTGTACTTCTGGAGAAGGACAACAATCACATAATAGTAGTGATTTTCTTTCTTGCAATGCAGTATAGAATATATTACAGCATTTAGATAAAAACAGACCTTTTCTCCAGTAAACATATGTTGTCGGGGAGAGTTAAATTCTACATATTGGAGAAAGGGGTTCCTCTTATTTTAGATTCCCTTAGAGAATATCTAAAGAAAATATTTATAAACCTATCAAACTTTTAAACTACTCCCTCCTTGCCTTTTTTTCTAGAAAGAAATTGACCCATCTCCTGCTCTAACCAAGTGGTTTTGGTAGTTCAGAAAAATTTTTAATATTCTGCTATATGCTTAGCAGAGATGCTTTTTTGTAACATATGTATAAAATAAAACATTTTAAAATCCGTTCTTAAGCACATAACATCTCCTAAAAAGCAGTCACTTTTCTTTCTAGAACTGTATTCCTTTGCCATTTATTTAGAATGCAGTTTTGTTTGGCTGCTAATTTTGTTTTTATTTTATCAATATATTTAATTTTTCTGCCTATTAGGAGTAGGAAGAATGAATAAATCAAATGTCCATTACTGTACACATTTGCAGCTCATAACTAGCTTGGCAAGGAAGTATATTGAATCTACGGTTCAAGTGACATTTTAGATAAACTGGTTTTCATACACTGATACAGTCCTTTTTTATATTACGTATATTAATGATAGGTGAATTCATTACTAATCCATAAGACCAATTTCTAAAAGGTAAAAATCTATCAAAATACTCTTTCTTGAAGAAGCTCTGAGAAGAATTTAAGAGGAAGGAATAAACACTTTAAACACTTGTCATGAAGACATGCCTTCAGTAAGTGTTCTGAGCACTGGTTTTGATTCGGTTTTTGGTACTTAGCCAAATGTTCCTCCCATGCACTTTCAAGTTCTTTCTGGCCACGCTTTGAATTTGCCTCAGTATCTGTAGAATCATGGGAACTTGGCCTTTACTGCTGTTTTTATTGTGAACACCCTTTAATCTTTAGTATACCAAAAATTTCATTTAAAGCATCTTTTTCAGGCTAGAAATGTTTTTTTAAAAATTGTCTTTTTAAAGACAATTGAGTAAAGAATTTACTTTGAAAATTTTGTTTCCTTACTATTCCATTTTTCCATCCATTATTTTGTTGCTTTTGACCTAAGAACAAGTTCTTTCCTCTCTGTTCCTCTCTAATATTTTAGGATTTCTGAAGACTGCAGTTTCCTATTGTAGCAATTATTCCTTAAGAATGTTCTATTTTTTTCTGCATTACCATATTCTCTGCCTTTTTCTGATTTCTGCTTGACTTTTAATAGTTCTTTTTGTGTTCCTAGAGCCTTTATGTTTCTCTTTTGTGGTACTCATTTTATCTTGTATTTTTAAGGGGACGTGCCTGTATTCTCTGTTGCACAGATTCTGGTCTTGCTTCTGTTCTCAGGAGTGCCAAACACACTCGCATTCTCAGCGAATGGGTGCTCAATAAATGTTAGTTCTCTTGGACTAAATTAATCCTTTAGTATGGTTTCCATTAACGTAATTCTGTAAAAACCCCTGTCTCCAGGAACCGTTGTAAAACCCAGGCGGAAAATGGTTTCCTCCTATGTTATAATTGGCCATTTTCTGCTGTATTTTTAGTCCTCATTTCTGATGCACTGTCAGAACTCTGCATCTTGCAAGTACATGTCTCTCTCTCTCATTTTGGGTTAGGGGTAAGATAATCAAAAGAACTTCATTCTTTTGGATGAACTAATCAACCTTTCTCTATTTCTGTGTTTGACACTCTCAGCATACTGCTGGGACTAGCAAGAAAGTAGCAGCGGTAAAGATCTTTCCCTTCTGGTATCTGAAAGGTCCTGGGCTCTCATCCTGTGGATACTCAAGTCCCTTATATAAAGTGGCATAGTATTTGAATATAACCTGTGCCTATCTTCCCTTATACTTTATTTAGATGATCTCTATATTACTTTTAATACCCAATACAATATAAATGCTGCATAAATAGTTGTTATAATGTACTTTTTAGTTTGTATCATTTTTTGTTACTTTGCTTTTTAAAAGTTATTTTGAATTTTTTCCGAATATTTTCAGTCCTTGATTGGTTCAATCCATAGATGCAGAACTCAGGGACGTCAAGGGCCGACTAAGCTTCCCTTTATACTGAATGTATCTTATAAATTCTGTCTCTAGGGTGTCCCCAAGGGCCCCATACATCGGGAAAATTGGAAGTGGTGGCTAAATATGTCTTTATTAACAAAATATTCATTACAAAACTTTCTTCCACCCTGACCTTCTGCTCCCTTTTCTGCTTTAATTTTTTCCTCCACACTTACCACCATTGGATGGACTATAAACCAGTGGATACCAGCAGTCTCCAGACTTTTTGGCAGCAGGGACCAGTTTCCTGGAAGGCAGTTTTTCCCCAGGCAGGGGGGTGCGTGGGGGTGGGGAGCTGGGATAGGAGGTGGAGCTCGGGTGGTGATGCAAGTGATGGGGAAGGCTGTAAACACAGATGTAGCCGCCCACCTCCTGCCGTGCTCCTGGGTCCAATAGGCCACGGACGGGATCCTTTTTGGCACCAGAGACTCGTTTCATGGAAGACAATTTTTGCATGAATAGGGGGTGGAGGGAAGCAGAGCCCAGGTGGTGACGTTGTGCAGCCTGGCTTCTAATGCGCCACAGACCGGACCAGTCTGCCTGGGTTTTGGGGGTCACGGCTGCATATTGACCCACTCTAGAGTCTAAGGTGTTTCAGTTTAGCTGATTATTTGTTTTATTCAGTGATCCTTCTCTAGTGCTTGTCACATAGTAGCTATTTAGTAAGAATTTGTTGAATAAATGGATGAATGGGGGAGCTGAATGATTTCTGGAGATACACTTTACATAGTGGGACACTTTAGTAAAAAATTTAGTGTAGGCATAAGGAAAAGATCCTGGGCTCTCATCCTGTGGATACTCAAGTTCCTTTTCTCAAAGGAAAATTTTTGCCTGTAAAGGCTGTGTAACACCTAATCTGGGTGTCAAGGAACATTTTATTGCACGAAAGCATTAAGAAAACAATAAATACCCTTTCTTAAAGTTTAGTGCAGAGAAACAGTATGATTAACTTGAGGTACCTTTTTTTTTTTAAGCTATGGTTCCATATTATTGTTACCATGCTTTTCAGTATTTATTTTTATTTGAGACAGAGTTTCCTGAAATATAGTGCAGGCATCCTACAGCATCACCATAGCTTACTGCAGCCTCAAACTCTAGGGCCCAGGTGGTCCTCCTGCTTCAGCCTCCTGAGTAGCTGGTACTCACGTGTGTTACTGATTAATTTTTCTGTTTTTTGTACAGATGGGGCCTCACTACTTTGCTCAGGTTATTCTTGAACTCTTGGGCTCAAAAAATCTTCCTGCCTCAGTCTCCCACACAGCTGAGACAATATGTGCATGCCACCATGCAGGGTAATTTTTGTACTTTTTTTTTTGGTAGAGATTGATTCTCCCTATTGCTTAGGCTGGTCTCTAACCCCTGGCCTCAAGTGATCCTCCCACCTCAGCCTCCCAAAGTGCCAGGATTATAGCTGTGAGCCACCATGCCCAACCTCAATAAGTATTTATGGAGTTTGTAATCTTCCCAACAAAAGTATGAAGAATGGTTTTGGAGAGATTACATTCTATATGGGAAAACAAGGAACATTCAAGAAAAGGAAACGGCAAGGTATAGCAAGATAGGATTTTGCATAGAGTAAGTTATAGAGTCCATCAGTGCTGTGAGAGTTTAGAAAAGGAAAAGGTCAATGTGGGCTGGAATGCTGGGGAGGTTACCATCTGGACTTTGCAGGATAATCGGATTTGAGAAAAGGGAAATGTTTATCTGATGGAGGCAAGAAAAAAAAGATGCTGAAGCCTTGTATAACATGATAAAGAGTTTGGCTTTTATCCTATTAAGTTGATGGTAAACCACTGAAGATTTCAAAATAAGAGGTGATGGAGGTTGTGTGGAGAATGCACTGGGGAGAAGTAACGGCTCCAGGAGGAATGTAAGTAAGGACCATCGTTAGAGGAGGCTGTCGAAGTAATTTAAGAGAGATGATGGTATCCTGGACTTGGGTAAATCTGTTCAATTCTTTACTCTCCCTTTTTACCACTGGTAAGCTTCATGCAGGTCTCTGTTATTTCACATATTACACAGTATTGCAATTATTTTTTAAGCTTCTATTCCCTACTGGTTCATAGTCATTTTGTAGCCCAGGCATCTAGCTCAGTGCTCAGAAAATGTAGGACGAACAAATAAATTAATGAACTCCTGAGCTCTTTGATTAGCCCTTGAAGTTAGATCTCAGAATGTTTAAAGATGCCAGTCCTTAGTGGGGGAAGGTCAAAAATGTTACATGGTGCAGGTCATTGGCACAAAATAAAGAAATTTGCACCCTGACAGTGTCTATACAGGCATATTACCCTCAATTCAACTCTCTGAAGCTAAAGAATGTTTTGCTTGTTTCTTAGGTCATTCATTTTTGTGTTGTTCCATTTTCTTCATTTTGGTTATCATAATGAAACGAACATGTTTTTATATAGGGATTGCTAAAATCAGAGAATACAGATTTGATGAATAAATGTAATGGAATAAAAGTAAACTTCTTACACAAAGGAAACAGCTTTTTAGTATGTTGTCTTGGAATGCTTATTTTACCAAAATGTTTCTTTGGTGCTCTTATATCATGGACCACACACAGACGTAACAGTTTGGTAAAACCTGTGATTTCAAAGTGAAGATCAGAAAGAGTCACCAATGATGGGCAGCCTGAAAAAGTAGAGAAGAGAAACATGTCTGAAATGTGCCCTATAAATGTAAATATGTGTGTATTTCTTTGGGTTCTGTAAGTTCCTTTCAAGAATCTCATTCTAGCAACCTAAGTAGATTAGATTAGATATTGTTTATTTTTGTTTGACAGATGAGGACAGGCATTGTTTTCTACCAGCAGCGCATTTTTTCTCAGTTTTTTAAATATATATATGCCTGATCTCTTCTGAAGACTTTCCTCCTAAACTATCATCTGATACTGAAGAATCCACTTTAAGTAAAGATTAAATCACCTTTTCTCCCTATGATGGTTTTTTAAATGTAGACTGTAAATTTCCCAGAACACTCTGAAGTGCATTATTTGGCCCCTTGTATACCACATTGTTGGTATTATAGATAATAAGAATGTATCAGTCACTTTGAGTGTGTAGATAAAATTGCAGTTAGAAGAATGCTTTTTGGTTGTTAATTTAACTTGTTGTTACATAAAGGCCCCTGGGGATACTATTTACAGATCTGGCTAAGATGATCCTGTCAGATTTGTGTGGGTGTCGTGGTTTAGGCAAAATTTTGTCTGTCAGAGGTGAAAACTGAGGAATTTGTTCCTCACTTCACCTAACCTTGTGTTAAGTTCTAAGCTCTGAGCTCAGCTATTTATATCTTTGTGGACAGTGCCTGCCATTGGATTATTTTTGCTACCACTTGAGTTGCTATCCCCACATGTGAAGAGCTGGGCTCCCCGTGGATTTTAGATGTTAGTGTACCATTACTTGGGGGGATTGGTCAAGATACAGATCCCAGGACCCCACTCAGTGGTCTGTTTGCCCCCGGCAATGAGGCCCATGAACCCAATTTTCACTCATTCAGCAAATACTTTGGGATCTACAATGCGTGCTAGGAACTTTTCTGTGATAGGAATACCGTCTATCCTGGAGCCTTCCTGCTACCGTGTGGTGTATGTGCGGGGGGTGTGAGTGAGTGTGGGGGTAACTGGGAAAAAGGCAACCATGTAGTTGGTAAGTTAAGTATATGGTGTGTTAGAAGGTGGTAAGTGCAACAGAGTTAGTTAAGGTGAGTCAGCAGTGTGTTGGGATGGAGGTGCCTGGGGCTTAGGGAGGGAGGTAGAAGGGAGAGTGCAGTTTTACCCAGCTCTCAATATTCTGATATGTGTTTATCATCCTTTGAAAAACCCTTAATTTTTTTTTTCTTTCTTGATATTCTATTTTTCTATGGGTGGATATTAACTTAATATGGGTGTTATGTATTACTTGCGTGGAAGTTGTATATAGTCCATATAATATATGGAAGTTATATATATAATATTTCCTTAATGCACATACACAAAATTCTGTCATCCCCATAGGAGACAGAATAATGGCCTCCAAAAACAAAATTATCCAAGTCTTAATCCTCAGAAACTGTGAATATGTTACATAATATAGTAAAGAGAATTAAGGTAGTTTATCAACTAACTTTAAGATAAAGTTATTAAACGGGGTTGTCTAAGTGGGCCAGTGTAACCACAAGGTCAGTAACGTGATGTCCGAAGAACCTGATTGCTGTTTCTGGCTTTGGAGATAGAGGAAGGATCCCTGAATCAAGCAAGGAATGTGGCTGGCTTCTAGAAGCTAAAAAGGGCAGAGAAATGGATTCTTTCCTAGATCCTCCAGAAAGAAATGTAGCTCTGATTACACCTTGATTTTAGCTCCTTGTGATTATAAATTTGTATTGTTTTAAGCCATAAGGTCTGTAGCATTTTGTTACAGTGGCTATAGGAACAAATATTCCCCCCTATTAATTGCCATCCGGTAATGACTTTGCAACTATGTGACAAGTAATGTATCACCTTTCTAATTTGCCATTTCTAAAGTTATTTTAAGATTGAATATTTTATATTTTATATCATGCCAACTGTTGTTTATTCTGATCATTAATTGGAAATGAAAATGTGCTCATTGTCTTACTCATATTTAACTATAAGCTCCTCACTGATGGTCTAAATGTAGTGAGCCACAGTCTGCTGAACAGGAGTAAACTTGCTATAGAAGTAACCTGTTCCTGGATTAGGGTAATATTAAAAAAAAAAACCCCATAGGCTTGGTGCCCCTAGCATAGTGGTTATGGTGCCAGCCACCTGCACCAAGGCTGGTGGGTTTGAACGCAGCCCAGGCCAGCTAAACAACAATGACAACTGAAACAACAACAACAACAACAAAAATAGCTGGGCCTTGTGGTGGGTGTCTGTAGGGCTGAGGCAAGAGAATCACTTAAGCCCAAGAGTTAGAGGGTGCTGTGAGCTGTGATGCTACAGCACTCTACTGAGGGTGACATAGTGAGACTCTATCTCAAACATACAAACAAAAAACCCCATAAAGATGTTATTTTCTACTTTCACCACTCAAAACTCTTCTGACACCACATGTATGGGGCATTTCCTCACGTGTCAGAATGTTCTCCAGGAGACACCAGGTAGGTGTTCTCTAATTCAATTCAATCTGACACCACCTGGAGATAGCATCAGATTCCACAGGTTAAGGGCTCAGTCCTGTAAGACTACCTCCAACTTCAGATGTTAGTCATTAGTAGGTTGTTACCTATACTTTTTTGACTAACCAGCTATAAATTGGGAATTCCTATGCTCCAACTCCTTGGGGCTGACAGAACTCAGGGAAACCCTATACTTAGGTTTACTCACTTATTATAAAGGCTATTACACAAGGTACAAATGAATATTTAGAGGGGACAGGTGCACTGGGCAAAGCCTGCGGGAAGGTGCATGGCGCTTACATGCTGTCTCTGGGAGTGCCACCCTCTAGAAACCTACGCGTGTTCAGCTATTTGTCAGCTCTCTGAGCCCAGATTTTGGGGCTCTCATGGGGCTTTCATTGTGTAGCCATAATGAATTACATCATTGACCATTGGAGATCAACTCAGCTTTCAAATCCCTCCTCTCCATAGAGGTTGGACTAAGAGTCCCAGCCCTCTGATCACGCTTTGGTCCAGTGACCAGGCTCCATCCTAAAGCCATCTGGAGATCCCTAGCCACCAGGAATCTCACTAAGATACAAAAGACAGTTGACATTCCACAGATTCTAAGGAGTTGTTTAGGAGCTGTATACCAGGAAACAGGGATGAAGGACAAATATATATTTTGCAATATATAGGTAGGTTTCCAGTTTGGGGAACTTGGACAAGTACCATTTGGTTAGTCCCTTTGGCTTGAACTTTCTTGAATGTAAAATGAGAGATCTAGAGTAACTAATCTTTTAGGCCCCTCAAATGCTATTATATGAGAATTCAGTGCACTTATGTGTGTATGCATGTGTCCATATAATTCCTCTATTCTTTTATCTTATTAATTCATAATTAGAAGACAATGTTATGTTTCCTATTTAGGGATATAGAAATATAAAGTTCAGTAAGACAAGTTGTATTGTTCGTTTAATTCCATATTATTAAGTTTTGATTTGCTTTGTACTGAAGATAAAAGATGAACAATCTTGCAGCCCATAGAGCTTTCATATTAGAGAGAAAAGACACAGTAGACACTTAACTGTGATTAAAGTGCTTTGCCCAGGGCGCTGGGGTCACAGGGAGGAAGGGAACTTGGCCCTTAGAAGTTCAGGACTGGCCACCTACAGGAAAGATGCTGGTCCAGAATGGGGTGGGTGGGATGGGTAGGGTGAGAATGGGCATTTTAGGCAAAGGACAGAACATTTCTAGAGCAATCGAAGAGAAAGAGCCTAAAGTTTGAGGTAGAAATGGTCAGCTTAGCTTTGAAGGTGAAGAGATTTTAAATAGGAAAATCAGAATTTTTTTCAAGACAGCTTTGGCAGGTAGTGCGTGTAAGGTGGTGGTCAGGGCGGTGATCAGGGCGGTGAGGGTGGAGGTCATGAGAATAGTGAGAAGATTGCTGTCATTGTCCACATGAGAAAGGACACTGATCTGAGCTAAATCAGGAGCAGTTGGAATGAGAAGATGAATGCAGAAGTTTTACACAGATAATGAGCAGGTCTTGATAATGGATTAGACGTGAGATGAGTCATGAAGAAGAGGCCCAGCATGACTCTGGCATTTCACATTAACAGAAGTAGGGACTAGCGTGAGAAGAGGAGTGAGGGGAAGGCTGTACTGACCTCTCTCAGCATCTGTGAGGGGGTTTCCAGCACCCAAATCCCATCCTCAGGGAAGAGATTGGGATGGAGGTAAAGACTGCAGAGCCATAACTATAAATGAGGTCACTGTGAGAATTAAAGAAAATGAAACTTGAAAGTGCCATACAAACTTTGCCTCATCACCTGACACGTAAGTGGTAGAGCGAGGTTTTCTGACTCTAACAATGAAGCATGTTCCTGTGACAATATCATGGAGAGGATTTAAGCAGGTGGGGATTGAACTCCCAAGATCTTTAAGGTCTCTTCAGGTATTGAGAGTGAAAGAGTTAAATGTAAAGTGTGTAACACAAATCATAGGTATTATGTCAGTGTTTGTGATTATTCTGTAAATCTGTAGAATTTTTGTGGTTTTTGCTAATTCTGGATGCGACTATTTTTTAGGTATATCAATACTGTAAGTCTGTAAAGTTATAAAAGAGCAAAATTACCAAAAATGCAAGACAGTGTTTTATTATATGTCTAATTATTTGTAAAGAGGTTTGCCAAAAACAGGGGGATTGCTTGGATAGAGCCACACGTAGTTTCTTTAAAGATCTGGTTAAAGAAAATGAAGCTTAAATTAGCTGGAATTCAACATTAAAATTTTTTTTTTTTTTTTTTTTTTGCTTTAAAAAGGTAAATAAGGGAAAGACTAGGGCATTTGAAGTGAAGATGACCTCTGTATTGCCTGCTCTGCCAAATTTACAGAAGAATTGGCTTAGAAAAAGCTCTGTCTGGCTGGCCCTGAGCTTTGATTAGCATCTGAATGGTGGAATGAAAAAGAGATGAAACCAAGCATTCAAAATGAGTAGGACTAGTGGATTTCCTGCAGATTGGTCTACCATTGTAGATACTCAAGTTCTGGAATTTGCCAGAACTGGTCTGGCTGACTTTAATACTGAATTTAAGCTGTAACGCTTGTACTGCCAAGGCGAGCTCAGCGGTAATACAAGTTAAAAACTCAACCACTTTTCTCACACAGTAGAATCTCTGTAAGTTGACCACCCAAAGGATTGTGATAACCTGGTCAACATATGAAGGCAGAGGCCGCCTGTACTGATAACGTACATGTGGCACATGTACAACGTAAGAAAATTAGGTCAGCTTACGGAAGTGGTCAGTGTGGGGAGGTGCTCTTTCTTTGTTTTTTATCAATAAAGTAGGATGGTTTGATGTGAGGATTAAATGGCTTTACATGAAGTAACATGAAAACCTCTAAATGTTCAGTGTGTTCCCTTTCTTCTCACTCCACGGCAAGCACAGGGATAGTTCAACTTTATTTATTCTTTCTCAATCCCTTTGGGAAAATATCAAAAAATGGCCTCAGTTAGTTTAATACCGCCGATCTTAGCTGGGTTTTCTGGACAGCAGAGCTTAGGAGCTAATGCTGATACACTAGGAGTATAATCCCAGGGCAGCAGAAGTGAGGGGAAAAAAGAGAAAAAAGGCAGAGAAGGGCAGGTGTGGGGGCGGGGAGGTGGGTGGATGTGGCAAACACAGTGACACGTTATTGAGTTGTAAACACAGCCAAGTGACCAGGGTGTCTCTGGACAAGATATATGGAAACACTCATTTCAAACAGTCTGCTGGAGAGAGGAAAGGGGAGTCATGTATCCATTCCTTTTTCCTGTCCATCTTCATGGGTTAGCCTCTACTTCTGCCCTACTGTATTCTGCTTCCCAGCCTTGGGGGCAGCTGTTGGGTCCCAGATCCTCCAACCCATGGAGCAGGATTTCATTTTTGCCTGAGAATGGTGGAAGGCACCAGGGCCTCTCTGAGTGTCATTGGACCGGGCCTGGTGCCAAGCTGCTGCTGTAGCTCTGTGCAGGACAGGGTGCTCAGCCCTCCCTCCAGGTGAGGAGGAGACAGCTGACAGTGTCAGGAGGTGACGCAGGTGGGGCTGAGAGATCTACGGAGGATCAAAAACTGGGTTCAGTGCATGGAAGCTTCTTTATAATGGTATTTACTTCGGAAACATTTTCTTTTAAAATGTTGATCCTTATTTATTCAGTATAGCTTTTTACAGTAGATAGTTTCCCACAATCTGAATTTCATTTTGCTGTCTTACCGATGACAGCCAATATAGCAGTCAGTAGTGAATTCTCTCAGCCCTTGAAGGTGAGTGTGTAAGGCTGCAAATGATCTCAGCTAACCAGAGCGCCGACTACCTCCTGGTCCTGAGCTGAAGTTCTGCTAACTGAGGTGCACTTCACTTTGGCCTTTCCTCTGCCCTTTATTTCACTTTCTGGCAAACATAAATGCTTGTCAAAAGATGTGAAAGTGTTGGGTTTGCCACAGAGAAGAAACAAAGGAATAACCACTGGATTGTAGATGCAGGTGCTCTCATGAAAGCTCCTTCCAGGAAATGCAGAGCAAACCGTGGATAACCTCTTTACACGCAGCAAAAGGCATCAGTGCAACCTGAGAGGAAGGACCAGCAGGTGTATGAGCCGGAGTTAGGAGAAATGATGTCTGAGGCCCACTGTGGTTGCAGGCATCGTGAAGGGCCAGATGTATGTCTGCCAGACTGTCCCTGTCACTCTGCCGAAATATCATTTTTTTTAACCCAGAGATCCTGCTGATTCTTCCTTGAGATCTACTGTATCTCACCCTCTGACTTATACTTTTATGATTATTTCCATCTTTATCAATCGCTGCTTTAAAAAATATCACAATTTGTAGCATTTGATTCAGCCTTTGCTTCATACACTACTGCGTATTTGCATACCTATAGGCATGGCAGATTCCTTTCTCCCAAGTAGATTGCAGCTCCTTGTGAACCAAAATCATGTTTTAAACCTCCTGTGTATCTCCCCCACTGAATTCAGTGCAGGTCCATACCAAGAACATTATGAAACGTATTCTGATAGTGTCTGTTGTCACTGAACTCTGTCATCTAAGCTCAGGGACTGAAGTTAAATTCTGATAATTTTTGAATGAATCCTTCAGTATCCCAACTTTTGCTATTTGCCATCTAAAACTTAAGGACCAAATACGTTTGGAATTCTTTGCTGTCTGTGTTTGCTTTTGGAACTCTTTCTATCCAAGCTTAGGAACCAAACAGGTTTAGAGAGCACAAGACATGCTTCTAAACCTTACTGGTTCATATTGTATTTCAGCAATGGGATCAGCATGCATTAGACTGAGACTCTAGCTCCTTCTAGCCTGACTCCAGCATAATTATCATACTCAATTACTATAATCATAATTAACCAAGTGTAATTGTACTGTTACCACTATCCTAAGGGCTGTTGCCAGGCAGGAAGTGTGACCTAGGGAATACCTAGGAATTGAAATTAGGCATGCATTGGCTTGAATTCTGGCACTTCCTTCTCTACGCATCTCTCTTCTTGCCAGTAAAATTGTAAAAGTAATATCTACTTCTTAGGATTTTTGTATAGAATAAAAATAATGTATGTAAATTGGTTTGCATGTCCGGTAGGAAGTTGGTGAATGACACTCTTGTTTTTTCCATCAATGCTATTAATCTTCTCATTCAGTCCTGACAAATAAGTGTTTATTTCTTCTTTACAGCAACCGGTCTGCTAGTTTTCAATTGAATAACTTCTGTGCTTTTGACGCTATGGTCTTTGGTCTGGCTTTACATATCATCTTCTTGGTCTGGCCTTACATATCATCAAACTATAGTCTCTTAAATAAGGACTGCCTTCAAGAAAGAAAAATCTAATATTCAGTTCTGCTTGTCTCTACTTTTTGTCATAAACTTGAATCTTTTACCTCTTTCTTATTAGCACAAATTAAGTGCTATTGTCTGATCAAACCAGATTTTCTCCTTTCATTAAAAGTTCTTATTTAAATAATTCACTTATGTGAAAAGGTGATAGGAATGATCTGAATCTCATACTCTGTAAAGTTGTAATTGCACAAGTGGGAAAAAGCTTGCCCCTCAGGTTTTTTCTTTCTTTCTTTCTTTTTTTTTTTTAATCATTTTTAATCGTTTCCACAGTCTTGCCTCTGTCATCCTCCTAGGAATCTGCCAGGTGCGAAGCTTGCAGGTAGACACAGCAAGTTAGGTGTGTGGGAAAAGAGGTACAAAGAAATGAATCAAAGATGAGTTTACAGTAACCTGAGACACAATTTAGTTTAAAGTAGGCATGTGTTCCAAATGGAGGCAAGGTGTGTTGTGTTGTCGGGTAGCATGGGGAAAGAAGAGGAAGGTGTTGAGCCCTCAAATCCCCAAATGGATGCTGTCCCAGCATGTCTAGGCACACAGGGACAGGCTGCAGGGTAGAAACAACATATAAATCTTTAAAATGTATAGTTGTCAGTGGGAAATGAATCAAGTGATTTAAACGACTGTGGATTAAAATTTTAAAGCATTTCCATCTTTATAACAACAGATTTTTTTTTTTTGGAAAAAGTATTTTGCCCTCCAAGCATAATGGGTATGGATGTACTAAGAGTACCCGGCTCCGAAGAGAGTGGCCCTTATCTCAGCCTGCCACAGAACCTTGGCCTGCCGTGGAGCGTAATGGAAAAGGCACCTAATTATGGTAAATGTGTCTTACCGTCCAAAGTTCTTTACGGCTTAAATTGCTCACAGTGTTATTTAGCTTTTGGGGATTTTGCACTAGTGGGAATGGCAGGCAGACCTCAGTGACAACAGAAGCCCTGAGAACCTGTTTTAGCTGCCAACGAGAGCATCTAGCTCTAGCTGCATCTTGGGCCATATTGATTATCATTTGGCATCGCCCATTCTTTCTCCTTTGGAAGTTGTGTTATGGACGATACAATGTTGTCTTTTATGGATATCTAACTTCCGAATGTGTAAAACAAGTTTCAATATGTTAGACATTATGTGAACTGTAAAACATTAAGGACATAAACATTGTTTTAACTATTTTTCTTTGTTCTTAGGCTGTTAGGAGGCAACAATATGTACATACATTTTTATTGAATAACTATTCAGTAACCAAAAACTTGTATAGAGCAAGTGCTAATCAGTTTGACAAATGTTTAAAAGTGATTTTTAAAAAATGCATTGGTGAAAAGTCTTAGTTCTAACAAACTCTGAAACATACACACGCTCATGCAAAATTTACATATTGAGAAATTGTACCTTCAAAAATTTAAAAATTCCCAAATGTTTTAGTGCAAAGCATTCTTATCCGTGTTTACAAATTTCTGTTAGAGAATGCATTTCGTTTCAGCGAGGTTTCAGTATGTTTAGAGTTTTCCTAATTTTATTTAATAGCAATTTAGCTATTGGTGTATTTTAACTGCTATTATTACCTTGTAGCAAATGGTTTTACGAAACACAGAATTAGCATAGTGAGTCACAATCTGACTTAAGTAGCAGTTTATCTGGGATTGGGTTTTAAAACCATTCTTTGTGCATCTACACGTATGTCCTTTACATTAAGTTAAAAAAAATCCTTGTCATAGCTTTATAAGCACGTTGAAGTTAGGATATAGGTTTAGCTGCTTTACCAGAGATCCAGAACTACAGATGCTTAAATAAGATAGAAATTAACTATGCTCCTCCCAGGCTAGTAAGGAGTCTGCAGTGTTGGCGACCAAGGCTCCTTCTATCTTGTCGCTTTGCTGTGCATGGACGGAGACCACTGTGTTTACTTCAAGAAGAACAGGGAGGACATGCTCCTTTCTTTTAAGGAATTGACCTATTCTTCCTTGCAGCCTTTAGTCAGGACTCAGTCATATCACTGGATGCATTAGCAAAGGAGACTAGGAAATGTCAAGTGCCACATAGCTAGTAAAGTTCCTATTACTGTGGCTGAGGGAGAACGTGGATTTGGGAAACATCTAGCAGTCTCTGCCGTGTGCACTCTACCCCCCATCCATGAAACAAGTGCATTCCCTCCACCACATTTTATTCATCTCACGGTTCATTTTGCCTGGCGATGTTAAGTCAGTTTTCTCCCCAGGTCCCCATGGCTTCTGAGGGTTGGCACATCCACTCTGAAAGCCAATTTGTCTGCCACCTTTTAACTGATCATAGATATCCAATATTCAGTGGGAAAGTGTGGCTGGGGTAATACACATACATCCAATCGACAGCAGGAGAGGGGAAGCAGAATAAGACACAGCATTTGTAAAGGGGGAAGGCAGGAAATCCGGCAGTCACTGGTCCACAGCAACTTTCAAATCCTGTGTGTAGAAATCTTGAAGACGATTTTATCCTGGTAGGAGAAGAAGGCCTTTGTTAGCCCTCCTGGCGAGCCTGCCCCACTGCCCTGAGGGAGGAAATCACTTGTTCCCCGCGGCTCTTACCTTTGTCCTTTGGGAGGTTCTTTGTTGTCTTTGATTCTCCATGGCCAAATCTAATGTGGGCTTTGGAAAGTATATCGGTTTTCTAGGGGATAGATAGCTTTCAAAGCTGACTTCCTGCTGGGACAGGTAAGGGAGCCTAAGGGAATATCTTTGAGTTGAACAATCATAGGCTTTTACAGTCCAAGTGTGTGTGTGTGTGTGTGTGTGTGTGTGTGTGTGTGTGTGTACACTACATTTCCTCAAAAAGTCACTGGGCTTTTTGCCTATTAGTACACATCGCTCCAAGTGCAAGCAGCCACAGCCATTTTTTTTTCCCCAGCTGTAAGTGCTGAATTTTTATCCTTGGCCTTTTTGTTCTGCAAATCTCTTTCTTTCTAAGCATGGTGGACACTTACCTTGAGGCTTAGGTGGGAAGTTGACACCTTTAATATCTTGATTGTGGGTTTGGCTCCCATTGTCATGGTGGGAACTCTGAGGGGGTTCCAGGTTTATTAGGCTGTCTTCTGAACCTACTGTTTTAACGGTGCTAGTGTGGAATATAGAAGAGTCTGGCGTTTAAACCCTGTGTGGCTCCACTTTACCAGACACACAGTCAACTTACATTCACACTGTACGTAGTGTGAGCTGCTGTTCACCTTGAGATTGCTTTATTTAGTCAGAGTTTCTTCTCTGGAAGGACTGTGTTGAAAGCAGCAAGAGGAAGCCAACACAACCAACAGTATTACTTTTTCTAACCATTTCCCTTCAAGCTAGAGGCTTAGTTAGACCTTTCAAGGTACCCTACTATCTCTCAAAGCAACAGTTTGACCAAATGTCACAGCAAGAGTCAGCAGATTTTCTTCCTACTGCTTTGTTACCATCTGGTGCTCAACCTTGAAGTCAGTACCGTACAATATGTGGTTCTGTTCGGGTGGCAACTTCTTTGAGCCCTCAAATTCTGTGATAAGACATGACTCGACACAAAATTACAAGGGCTTAATCAAAATGGAAGTTTACCTCTTTGACAGGTGAATCAAAATGGAAGTTTACCTCTTTGACATGTGACAGCCAGTGTATAAGCAGTTCAGAACTGGTAAGTTCCAGTGACCTGGGGACCCAGGAGCCTCTGTCCTGTTGCTCCAGTATCCCTCTGGTGTTGCCCTTGCCCCCGTGGTACGAGCTGGTGTAACACCACCACTCGGCCTGCTGGCCATGAGGAGGGAAGAGAAAAAGGGAGGGCATATCTTTTCCATTTAAGGGCTCATCTGTTGACGTTGACCAGAATATGGCCATAGGACCATGTCTAGGAGGCTTCAAATGTATGGAGTGTCCTGGTAAAAACTTTATTAGTAGCAAAATAGAAATTATCTATAAGGAAAAAGGAGGGAATTAGTTTACCAAGTAAACAAAGCCTTTATCCGCACACTGAAAATTAATCGTTGGAAATGATCCCTAGGGTAAAGTATAGCACCCGAAGGCATCAAAACCTACCTGCACAATATATACATTTCACTGTCTTTGAGTAAATGTAGTCTGCAATTTGCCTTTCAGAGACTACAGTGAATATGTTCATGTGTATTACGTTTGAAACTGTGTGTTTAAAAATTTATTTCTTCACCTGTGAGTTTTTTTTCCCTCATTAATATTTAATGAGGTATAAAGTGCAGAGCAGACTCAAAATAGCATTAAGTCTCAGGATTTTCCAGCAAAGTTCCCCTAACTACGGTGAGAGAAAATGCGTAATGTACTCTCAAACTGGAAATTTCTTTCAGTACCTAAGTCTTATTGCAAAAACGTGTGTACATTTTCTATTTCCCATTCCATGCACACATTCTATAAATATATTTGTTTTTAGTATAAAATGTTTGAATTACTTAATATAAAGCCGACACTCCAGAAAGATGTGCAGCATTATTTTGGGAGGCACCTTGCTTTCACCTTGATGCTTACCTCTTTGGGTATGCACAAAATAGTTGACAAGACTTGGGTAGCTGTCTATTTTATTTGCATTCATTAGCAGTCATTGATGACATTAGAAGCTATCTGATACGGCTGCTGATGGCAGGTGTTTTAATAGCTACCTCATCCTCTATTTCCTCTGCCCTTCCTTCTATCATCAGAGTTTGCCTCTCAGCCTACTGCTTTCCTATAACTGATTCTTCATTTTTGAGTCTCTAATCTAAGGTCAGATTTTCTGAGAAAGCACTTTCTTGACTGTGGCAGACATCCAAGCTGACACCCGGTGATCCCTGCCTCCTGGTTCCTTCCTTTGTGTGATCTCCTAGGCTTGAGTTGGGCAGTGCCTGTGACTTGCTTTCAATCGGTAGAATATGGCAACGGTGCTGGGGTATCATTTTCATAACCACATTATATGAGACTTGGTTTTAAGTGATGGGAAGAAGAGATTCTCCTGTTTCAAAGTAGTAAGCTGCCACTGTATGACAGGACCATATGGCTAGGTAGGGCTTGAGTGTGGCAGTAAGGAGAGGAGAGCTGGCCATCAGCCAGCAAGAAAACAAGGACCTTGGTTCAGAACCACAGGCCGCTGAATTCTGCCAGCTTGAATGAGCACCCTTGGATGAGAACTCAGCTCCAGCTGAGAATGCCAGCCAGCTGTTGCTTTGGTTTCAGCTGGGCGAGACTTTGAGTCGAGGCCCTCACCATGCCATGCCTGGACTTCTAACTTACAGACACTGTGATATAATAAATGTGTATTGTCTTACAGTAAGAAGTTTATATACTAAGGTATTACATAGCTAAAGAAGAAGAATATAGATATTAAGAGTACTGTGCTGCTTGAGGAAAAAATAAATCTACATTTCATATCCTGTTCCCCTTCTCTGTGGGCACGGCTACCAACATGTGCAGCACCTTGTTCAGGGGTGGTGGAGTAGGCATACAATCCAGAATCAGAGATATAACCCAGAATCCAGTCTGCATGTTTCAAATTCTGTTGAGCTTTCTTGTCTGAGCTTAACTTGCAAACAACTGATTTAAATATTATAGTTGTATGAAGTTGCTTGACTTTGCAATGTCTAGAAACCTAAGTTACTGGGTCGGGCACTTTAATAAAATTCTATTATATCTGTGCAGGTAATATAAGATAGCTCTTTTAAAGCAATAGATCTAATGATCATTATTAGGATTTACCTTAAGTGAAAAAATAAGCCCATGTTTCTTTTGTTGATTCATTTTGCGTTTCTCCCCCCTCCCCGCCAAAATAAATCCTGTCTATTTAAGAGACCTGTGAAATACCATCTTCTCCTTCCCTATAATTGTACCTTTCTTCTCTCTTCTTACTTGGGCTGATGTCTTCCATCTATTTCACCTTAAGGCTTTGAAGCTTAGAGTGTGGCATCAGCATCACCTGCAATTTATTAGAAATGCAGATTCTCAGCTCCCACTCAGACTCTTAACATCAGAATCTGTATTTTTATAAGCTCCCTATATACAATCATGTACACACGAAAGATTGAGAAGTGCTGCTCTAGGCCTCTCTGTGGTGTTTAATGTACTTCATGTTGCATTATAGTTATTTTTATATTTGTTTCATTTCCCATATTTGATGATAAATTTTCAGGTATAAAGAACTTAAGGTTTATTCTTTATTTCTCTTGCAGTACCCAGCATGGTATCTTACATATAGGGGCACAATTAGTTATTTGTTAAACTAAATTGACTCTAGGAAGATTTCTTCCTATTTTCTGAAAATCTTTCGTTTCTGTAGTTAGCCTCAGATGTCTGTTGTTGAGGACATCATTTTGTTGATAAAGCAGGGACCTTCATAATCTACTTAGAGACATTAGACCTTTGTCAGGCTTAGATGACTGAATATGATTCAAACATCTCTAATAACATTTTTATTCAATTCCTAATACTCAGATTGTTTCCTCAAAATGCACAAATATAATTCCTAACTCTGTTAGTATCCATGCTAATGGATCACATTTATCTATGTCCTCTGACCTTCAATTCAAGAAGAGGGTTAAGTGCATTCTGTGCACTTATCAAAGACACTTTTTTCTCTAATGTTTCTGTAGTACTAAAATAATATGCTAAAATGTCGGGGGGAGAAATCCAGCTTTCCAAGGTACCTGCTCTTGCTCACTTCCAGGGATCTCATTATTTCCCTTTGATCTCATCCTAAAGGTAGTAGAATAATTTAAACTGGCCAGGATTGTATGGGGAGTGCTGTTTCATTCTCTATTCCTAATACTTTGTGACAAACTGTAAAGCTCCACGAATGATATTTATTTAGTTTTCAAAAAAGAAAACGATCTGTAAACAGTGAGGCTAATGTATGGAAATTTACCTATTAGAAAGCATTCCAATATTGTGTGTGTGTGTGCATGACAGTATGTGTGTTTAGAAAATATGGTTTGTTAATTGCTTATTTGGGGGGATTTTGAATGATTATTTAAAAAAACCTATTTGCATCTTGAGTACTTGAGTTCTGCCTCACTGTGCTTAGCAAGCAGGGCAGCATAAGATATCAGAGTTGTTTTATAGTGTGATTTCAAATGTACTATAAAAATAATTAAATAAGTCTACTAAATCTGTTAAGAATGCCCCAGTGTGAGTAGAATCTTTTTTTTCTTTAAGTTAAATTTATGGAGACCTGGGAAGTTAAGTGATGATGCTCTTTCAAACCTGATTCATGTTATTATTTTATTGGCAATCAGATTACCTGTAATTGTTCTTAGAATCACCACAACATGAATTTTTTAGAATTTTAAAGCTGGTGCTTAGGGGAACCTTAGGACCATCTGCTTCCTGTCTTGGCATACACGGGAGTGTTTTCCATGACAGTGATTTTCAAACTTCCGTTTTGAACCCTTTTGAGTTAATTATTTAAAAAAAAATTAGGATTTATTTTTATTTTAGGACATATAGGAAATGTAGATTATTGTCAAACATTTGATTCAGGGATTCTGAAGTAAAAAAAAAAAATTAAGCAAAAGACAGGTAGATTGAGATTGTAATTTAGAAAAGGAATGAGTTTATTTTTCCCCCAAAGGACAGATAGATGAATGGTGTCATGAATGGACTTTCTTTGTTCTTTTGTTACTGTCATCTTAATATGCCAGATGTCACTCAGGTGACTACACTGAGTTCAAAGTTGCATAAGCAACACTTTTAAAGATTATGGTCTTGAAGCAATAGACTTCAGTGTCATAGAGATGATAAGGTGGCCGGGTGTGGTGGCTTATGCCCATAATCCTAGCACTCTGAGAGGCAGAGGTGGGAGGATCACTTGAACTCAGGAGTTTGAGACCAGACTGAGCAAGAGCAAGTCCTGGCTGGTTTCTACCAAAAAATACTCTGTCTCAGAAAAAAAAAAAAAAAGTTCACTAGGCAACATGGCAGGACCTGTAGTCCCAGCTACTTGGGAGGCTGAAGCAGGAAGATCACTTGAACCTAGGAGTTTGAGATTATGGTGAGCTGCTCCTAAAGGAATCCTTCTCTGCAGACAGTTCACAACATGACTGCTTCCTTCCTGCAGACCTGCAGGACCGTGTCTAATACCGTATATACTCGGGTATAAGCCGAGTTTTTTCAGCACAAAATTTGTGCCGAGTTCGGGTTTTTCGGCACAAATTTTGTGCCGGAAAAAACTCGGCTTATACTCGAGTATATAGGGTACTTCACTTTCTTAAAGGGCTCACCTGTCTAATTAGATCGGGCCAATTCCCCTTTGATAAATTCCAAGTCAACTGGTTAGTGAGTTGGAAGTCATATCTTGGAGTGTGGAACCTGTTCATGCTTAAGGGGCTGGAAGTATATGTGGGTGTGGATAATTGGGGATCATCTTAAAATTCTTTTGACCACATTTTCCTTACAAAAATTAAATGTTCCTTATAGTCTCTTGCCTTGGGTTTGACCTGCCACTTGGTTGGGAGATGACAAATCATGTCTTATTTTAGTGTTTGTGGTAGGAGTTATTTTCCTTCCTGGTAAAAATTGTTATCAAGAACTTATATTCATTAGTTTAGAATCAGACTTTTAACTTGCACAATGCTATGTATCATCTATTCTTTAGAAATGACAAGGAGAGATGAAATGACAAGTTGTCTTCCCCTTACAGAGTGATTGTAAATAATACACATCTGGGATCAAGCAGGTATTACTCTCATGAGAGAGCGCACAAGATCAGTTTTCCTCATAATGAAATAATTTAATAAACATACACTATTATTAAGCACAGTATGAGACCCACCCCTTCCCCAAGAGCATATGTGGTTTCGTTTGGGAAGAACTTTATAGGGAAGTTTTTGAAAATTTTGTATATGATTGGAATGTAATAAAAATAAGCTAAAAAATGTTAGAAACTTACTGATTTTAGGATGAGAGTTGAAATATCATCAAGTTATTACAGCTCTTATTCTGAGATTACTTTTTCTCCTTTTATTTCTCCCCTCTTGAATCTTATATTTTCCTTCAAAAATTTAAAACAAAACTGAAGTCAAAATCAAATTTATCTTCCTTTCTTCCCTTCCTTCTCTTCCCTTCCTTCTTTTCCTCCCTTCCCTTCCTTTCCCTTTCCTTTTCTTTCTTTTCCCTTTCCTTTCCTTTCCCTTTTCCTTTCCTTTCCTTTCCTTTCCCTTTCCTTTCCTTTCCCTTCCCATCCCTCCCCTTTCCTTTCCCTTTCCTTTTCTTTCCCTTTCCTTTCCTTTCTTTTCCTTTCCCTTTCCTTTCTCCTTTTTCTTTTTTTCCTTTTTCTCCTTTCCTCTCCCTTCCCTTCCCTTCCTTCCCTTTCCTTTCCTTTCCTTACCCTTTCCTTTTCCTTTCCTTTCCCTTTCCTTTCTCCTTTTTCTCCTTTCCTCTCCCTTCCCTTCCCTTTCTTTCCCTTCCTTTCCTTTCCCTTTCCTTTTCTTTCCTTTCCTTCCCTTTCCCTTTCCTTTCTTCTTTTTCTTTTTTCCTTTTTCTCCTTTCCTCTCCCTTCCCTTCATTCCCTTCCCTTCCTTTCCTTTCTTTTCCTTTCCTTTCCCTTTCCCTTTCCTTTCCTTTCTTCTTTTTCTTTTTTCCTTTTTCTCCTTTCCTCTCCTTTCCCTTCCCTTCCCTTCACTTCCCTTCCCTTCCCTTCCTTTCCTTTCCTTCCCTTTCCCTTTCCTTTCCTTTCTTCTTTTTCTTTTTTCCTTTTTCTCCTTTCCTCTCCCTTCCCTTCCCTTCCCTTCCCTTCCCTTCCCTTCCCTTCCCTTCCCTTCCCTTCCCTTCCTTTCCCTTTTCTTTCCTTTCCCTTTCCTTTCCTTTCTTTTCCTTTCCCTTTCCTTTCTCCTTTTTCTCCTTTCCTCTCCCTTCCCATCCTTTCCCTTTCCTTCCCCTTTCCTTTCTCCTTTTTCTTTTTTCCTTTTTTCTCCTTTCCTCTCCCTTCCCTTCCCTTCCCTTTCTTTCCCTTCCTTTTCTTTCCCTTTCCTTTCCTTTCCCTTCCCTTCCCTTCCCTTCCCTTCCCTTCCCTTCCCTTCCCTTCCCTTTCCTTTCCTTTCTTTTCCTTTCCCTTTCCTTTCTCCTTTTTCTTTTTTCCTTTTTCTCCTTTCCTCTTCCTTCCCTTTCCTTCCATTTCCTTCCCTTCCCTTCCCTTCCCTTCCCTTCCCTTCCCTTCCCTTCCCATCCCTTCCCTTTCCATCACATAACATACCATTCCTTTACCTTTCCTTTTCCTTT
>CAUYPK010044537.1:0-16588 GCA_963574355.1 Loris lydekkerianus
GAGGGTAATGGGTCGGGCCACATCTATGGTGCATATTTTTATCTATAATAAAATTAAAAAAAAAAATCATCAAATTGGGATGGCGCCTGTGGCTCACAGGAGTAAGGAACCAGGCCCATATACCGGAGGTGGCAGGTTCAAACCTGGCCCCAGCCAAAAACGGCAAAAAAAAAAAATATTTTTTTTGTACCCCCACATATGCAACCAAGTCTTTTCACAATTGTTGTCCCAGCAATCCTGTGGTGAGCATCCTCACCCAATTTTACAGAGGGAGAGACTGGGCTCAAACAGAGTCATTACCTCTCTCATCCTCCTGCACCCGCCTTTACCTGGGAAGTAACTCCAGGACGCCCTAGGGAAGGACGCCACCCTTACTGTGTCCCTGCGAGTCCCACATCTCTCCCTCCTGAACCTGCAGGAGGCTGAGCCCCAAAGCGGGAACCAGGAGACCTAGACCTCAGATCTGTCTGTCTCCCCGCACCCCAGGGCATTTCAGGCCCTGCTGCAGGGCACCCGCTCGCAGCTGAGTCCCACACACCTGAGTGCAGGATCTGGCTCCTCTCTTCTTCTTCTTCTTCTTCCTCTTCCTCTTCCTCTTCCTCTTCCTCTTCCTCTTCCTCTTCCTCTTCCTCTTCCTCTTCCTCTTCCTCTTCCTCTTCCTCTTCCTCTTCTTCTTCTTTCTTCTTCTTCTTCTTTCTTCTTCTTCTGGCTCTTCTTCTTCTTCTGGCTCTTCTTCTTCTTCTTCTTCTTCTGGCTCTTCTTCTTCTTCTTCTTCTTCTTCTGGCTCTTCTTCTTCTTCTTCTTCTTCTTTTTTTTAATAGTGACAGAGTCTCACTTTATGGCACTTTGGTAGAGTGCTGTGGCATCACACAGCTCACAGCAACCTCCAGCTTCTGGGCTTAAGCGATTCTCTTGCCTCAGCCTCCTGAGTAGCTGGGACTACAGGCGCCCGTCACAATGCCCGGCTATTTTTTTGTTGCAGTTTGGCCGGGGCTGGGTTTGAACCCACCACCCTCGGCATATGGGGCCGGCGCCCTACTCACTGAGCCACAGGCGCCGCCCCAGGGTCTGTCTCTTCTTATCAAGTCATTTTGGTTTCTGTGAAAAAGTCGCCACTGTCGCCATAATGACATCTGGTTTCTATGGCAACTGGTAGGAAAAAAATCATCACAGTCGCAAAAATACGTCAGATGTCTATAGCAACTGTGATGCGCAGGCTCCTTCTCCACGCCTGAAAAATCTCCGGACATCCCTAAGAACTGAGTGGTGAGATTGGAAGGAGAGACTGGGGTTACCCAGCCCAGGACATCTCCCTGCAAAGCTCTCCACAATAAACTGCCGGTCAAGGGCCCCTGTTCTGCTCTGCCCTGAGGCAAGGTGGGGGATGTCTTAGGATAAGACCACTGTTCCACTCCCCTTTCTGGGTCTCATCAACTCCCCAAGTATTCTTATGGTCCTCATTCTCAGTGCTTACATCTTTAAAAAGCCCCCACAGCTCCTAGTCTTACCTGTATACCAACTGGAAAATATGACAGAAGAAGATTACATCAACCTCATTCATTTATTATAAAGGTGAGACTGGAGAATGGGATTTACATTTGTTGGCACATGGGCTTCCTATAAATGAGTCCCAGAATTGCACAGACTTCTTCACCCAGCAGTGCTGCCCTGGGACAGTCACAAATGCCAAGGACTTCAATGCATATCTAGCTGTGGTCTGCTGGATGAGTTTTGTATCTGTGTGTCGAAAGAAAGTGGCTTCCTTGCCAAGGGCTATCCCTACAGCAGGAGATAGTGTTTCAGGACACCTTCTGTGATAAACACTTCCAAAATCCCCCATGTCCTGATTGCATACTAATCAAGCAACATGCTGAACCTATGACTTCCACATGGCTCAGGGAGGTATTTGTAGTAATGGATGCTCATTTTATCAAGGGGGGTTTTGATTAGGGTCCAAATTATAAGAGTATGTTTGAAATTATTTATCATGAAAATTTTTCTTGGAAATCTCTTGAGGATGGAATTGAGGAAATGTGGAGAAATCAATATCCACGTATAATCTTATACTTAAAATATATTCCAAATGATAACAAAACTCAGTTAAGGCTTTGATGGGGTTCATGCTACCCCCATATATGGGACTTTGACATTAAGAAAAGAGGAAAAGCATGAAGGTCAATCTCACCTTCCCTGTCCCAGCTCTACTGGATGACTCTGCAAACACAGAGGAAGTGCCCACTTTTATACACTATGTGGATCTGTGTGAGCATATTTTCTTTCCTGTTACCATATTTCCAGAAGCTCTCTGAGACACAGGTATCCTTTCAGGGTTATGTAGTTCAGGTTTAAGTTTTTTCCCGGAGCAGAAGCTAGCAAGAGGGTTCAGAAAAACTAATACTTCGAGGGCCTGCTACTGGCCAGACATTGGTAGACACTTTACATACTGTCTCTCTAACTCCTTGCAGTGGTTCTATAAGTTAGGTATCAGTATTGCCTGTGAAAACTCATTCTTTCCCCAAGGCAGGCTGTACTAGGGCTCTGAGGAATTAAAACTTCCAAGGGCACATGCCTGGTAAGAGGCAGCATGGTTATTCTAATTCAGAGTTATCAGACTCCAAAGCTGAGTGAGACTCTGAACTTATGCACATAGGTATGGGGGATAACATTTGCCCTGCTCTGGAGCAGGTCATCTCAATCTTGGCATTATTGCCATTTTGGGTCAGAAATCTCCTTGTTGTGGAGGTTGTCCTAGGCATTGTGGAACTTTACCAACACTCTGGGCCTCTAGTCATGAGATTCCAATGGTACCCTACTTGTAACTACCAAAAATGTCTTCAGGCATTCCCACTTGTTCCTAGAGGTAGGGAGCAAAATTGTTTTGCTTGAGAAGCACTGCTTTACATATTTAGGATAAAGTGAAAGATGTTGATCAAGATCTGGCTATAAGGACTGTCATCCTACAATTTCCTTACTTCATTTTTTTTTTTTTTTTTCTTTTTTGCAGTTTTGGCTGGGGCCGGGCTTGAACCTGACACCCCTGGTATATGGGGCCGGCGCCCTACTTCTTGAGCCACAGGCACCACCCCAATTTCTTTTCTTTTCTTTTTCTTTTTTCTTTCTTTCTTTCTTTTTCTTTTTTTTTTTTTTTTTTGAGACAAAGTCTCACTTTGTCACCCTCAGTGGAGGGTGCCTCAGTAGAGGGTGCCCTCAGTAGAGTGCCATAACATCACAGCTCACAACAACATCAAACTCTTGGGCTTGAGCGATTCTCTTGCCTCAGCTGCCCAAGTTCTCAGCTGCCTGTAGCTGGGACTACAGTCATCCACAACAACCACCTGCTATTTTAGAGATGAGGTCTCATTCTTTCCAAGGGTATTCTCAAACTGGTGATCTCAGGCAATACACCCACCACCGCCCCCCAGAGGGCTAGGATTATGGGCATGAGCCACTGTGCCTGGACCCATCCTTCACTTTTGAGCCTGAATTTAGTAAAAGAGAAGGAATAGGACACTAAACCATAACAGGGGAAAAGAAAGCACAGGGGAATATTGTCATTACACACATACACACAGAGAGAAACATACTGAGACATTCTGAGACACCAACCTGGTTTTGTTATCACATGAGTAGAATTCTCCCACGACAGTACACCAGAGCAAGTAGCCACAGGAAGTCACCCTGACTTGCACCCCTTAGCAGGGCACAGACTCTGAAAAGCTGCCATCACACAGTGAAGGTGTGATCATCAGAATCCTCTGAATGACCTGGGGCTGTGTATATTGATTATGTCATATCCATAGGATGGAATTCTAGAAGGCAGCAGAAACATTTACAAGGGAACAACAATAAGTGGTTTGTTGCCTATCATATATGCAGTGAGTCACATTATGTGATGAGTGTGAGAAGCAGAAACTTTCATACTGTATTTTTGGAAATATACATTAGTAATAATATTCTGAATATATTTTATTAATATAAAATAGTATGGGTTACATGGTTTTGACAGAAGTTACATTCAGGAATTTATTAGAAACATGTGCTTAGAAATTAATTTTCATATATACAAACGTGGGAGCTAGGTATCTTATTATTGGTATTAAAATGATAAAGGAATTTAATATCAATGTCCAAAGTGGTGGAACATATTAGGGGGCAGTAAAACTAGGAAATGCCCTGATGATGTACAAACACACATAATTTTTTTTTTTTCTTTTAGACAGAGACTTACTTTGTCACAGCAAACTCAAATGCTTGGGCTTAAGCAATTCTCTTGCCTCAGCCTCCAAAATAGCTGGGACCACAGGTGCCCACCACAATGCCAGCTATTTTCTTGTTGCAGTTGTCATTGATGTTTAGCTGGCCCCAGCCGGGTTGGAACCCACTATGTTCGGTGTATGTGTTCGGCACCATAACCACTGTGCTATGGGTGCCACCCCAACAAACATAAATTTTGATATGAAGTAATTTAAAGTGCTGTGACGGAAAATTATTTACATGGAAAGATAGGTATAGTAAGGGCAAAGATAGTTCACAGTGATTATAAGTAGTCTAGATTCATTCACTTTCTTTTTTTGCAGTTTTTTGCCGGGACATGGTTTGAATCTGCCACCTCCGGTATCCTTTGAGCCACAGGCCCTCCATAGATTCATCCACTTCCTCTCTGGTGGGCATAGGTATCCTTGTACCTTGGGAATGCCCCCCTTTGCACCCAGACTTAGATAAAGCTCTGTCGGTCAGACTTGGGACATAGCCCCTCATACCTTCCTGCTCAGTGATGTTGAAGCTGCAATTTAGACTTCTGCCACTAGGAGGGCACATGCGTCTGACCAACATTAAATCCCAGAAGTGTCTGCCAGCAGCAAAAACTACCTTACTTAAAATGCAGCTTAATAACATATGCACTAATTATTTTACCAATGAAACACAGGTGTTAATGAGACAGTAAAGGCATATGGTCAGGGCATCTGTAGGATGAAACACCAGGTAGCTCTCAGTGCATTTTGGCAGTCCCCTCAGATACAGGGCAGCACAGGAGAGAAAAGATGTGATGAGAGAGGATGAGGATGCAGAAATGGGGTCTGGGAAGTTGTGTCCATACGGTCCCGGAGAGGGAATGACTTAGGGGGGGTGGGAGAACATCTGGGAAGCATATACAGGGGCGAGGTAATGAAGGACGAACGCTCTACAGTTCAGAAACCTCAACCCGTACTGATCAGGAAAGAGGTAAATGAATGAATGTGATATGGGTTTTAGGTTAACAGAAAATGCAACTGCTCTAACATGCATGTGAATATTCCAAGCAAAATTGCCATAATAGTACAAAAAATATTCCAATTTCAAGAAGTAATAAAACAACATGGAGATGCATGTCATCTGGTGTCTAGAGCCAGGTATGCAGCACTGAGTCTCGGATCAGAGAGCTCAGACCAGGAACAGGGGCAGGTTGGAAACTTGGCTTGAAAGTATAGCCGGACTTTAAAAAAAAAAATTATTCCTTAATGGGAGCAATTTCTCTGTATCCTTCATTTTCCGGTAAGAATTGATGATACAGCTGCACCTATGTATGTGGGGAAATAGAGCCAGTGAAGACACACACACATGTGCACAAACACACAGACACACACACAAACACATTCACAAAGATACATAAATACTCTTTCAATTCAATTTTCATTTACTTTTGCCATCAAAAAGAAAATAATGAATACTTTTTCAAATTAATGAAAATATGTTCCTGTTATTTTTCTTAATCTCTTTGAAAGGAATCTCTCTGTTCAAATTTTCACTAAATTTTTTTTTTATTTCAGACTATAAAATTCTAAAAATTGTACAAAAGTATGTTCAAAAATTGAAATTAATCTGCACCTCTCACTGGCCTGTCTCCTACCCTGGACTCCAAAGGGTCTGCTGTCCGTAGAATGGTGCAGACTCTCCAGACCTGCAGATGACATGCAGAGACAGGTTCACTTAAGTCACAGTCTTCATCTTCTTTTGCAACTTCTCAGGATTTTTACATATTTGCATCTTATTAGTTCCTGTGGTTTGTGCATATTTAATAAGTTTATTGTTTATGCATATACTGGTTTGAATACTTTGCCTAAATTAGTTTCCAGTCATTTTCATAGCAAGCATGTTTCAAAAATCAAGATATTGACTCAATATCTGACATGTAATTTGCATGTGTTTTCTCCTTCTGTTATTACAATTCTTAGTGTGATTTTCATTTAGAATGGGTTTTAAATTTTAATGATGTATAGATCATAATTTCAAAAGAATCAGCATTGAAAAACACCTTGGAGAGTATGTACTGTCAGTCTTGAGAAAGATAAGACCATTCAGAGACCTGGAGGCATCAAGACAAAATGGAAAAACATTTACATAATTCCAGATTTAGCTGCTGTTCTGGGAAATACGAATTGTCTCCAAAATTTGTATAAGTTCCCCTAAATTTAACACCTTGATCTGAATAATCATCATAATGATAGGTAACTTGAATAACTGCTAGGATTCAAGAAGTTGAAATATAAAGGTCATTGGCTTACAGTAGTTCAGTACATATCACTTTCCTTCCCATTGGCTCACTTGCCCCAAGGACGACACCCCAGGTTATGCCCAAGCCCACTCACTCCTTCAGGGATCAGCCAACATAAGAATCTCTGCACCCAGGTCACCTGGCACTAAGTGTGAGATTTTATGTCCTTTATCATCTTCATTACCTAAGAAGGGTTGTGGAGAGAGGTCCTATGGGGCCATGATATCTGCCATTTGGTACGTGCCCCAGATAAATGAAAATAACATAGTGTATGTAAACGGGTAGCAGGGGACCTTGGGAGATTTCTCCCCTGCAGAAACTGGGTTATTAACTTGCTTTCTACTATGTATCTTGGACCCTCACCCACGTGGGACATTTTTGGCCTGCCAATATTTGTGCTCTTTGTCTTTGTTATCAGTGTTAGGCTTGGTAGCGCTGCCCCTTCTAATTGGTCAATCAGGGAACATGTGGCTTTAGACTGCTTGTATTACCTTTTGGCAGTTTTGTTTGCATTTTTAACCCTGTCTAAAGAATTTTTCATGGATAGGTCTAGTTCATCTGCTCTTCCTTAAAATCTCCTTTAATACCTCTCTGCTCTGTTTCCTTGACTAGCCATGGGTCAAACACAGACCACCCCCTTAACCCTCTTTCTCGGCCATTTCCGAGACGTCCAGGCCCAGGCCAGTGATTTAGGCCCAGTGATAAAAAGAGGCAAACTTGCCATTTTCTGCTGCAATCAGTGGCCCACCTACGGTGTCGGGTGTCCGGAGGAGGGAACTTTTAATCTCCCCACTATATACCAAGTGAAAGACATAGTTTATGGGAAGCCAGGCCACCCTGACCAGGTGACTTATATCACCACTTGGGAGATTGTGGTGGAACAGCCCCCCCCCGTGCCTCCTTGGCTGAAGCCCTTCCTCCCTCCAAGCCCCGCAGTCTTCACTCTGAAGGAGAAACCAGGGAAGCACCTATCCAAGCCTTCAGCCCCACTTTATCCAGTTCTCCCACAAGCCTCTGAGCCTCAGGAGGAAACGCTTCTGTTAAACCCTCCCCCATACCAAACGGGGGGGTGGAGAGGCCAAGGCAGTGAGTGCTGGAGTGGGAGGGGAGAGCCCTAACACAAGGGGTGGAACTCAAAGAGAAAGGGCCCAACGGGCCGGCTCTGAGCCAGACTCGACAGTCTTTTCTCTTAGACCCATAGGGCCCCCTGATGCACAAGGATGCCAAAATGTTATCTATTGGCCATTCTCAAGGAGCGACCTTTATAACTGGAAAATGCAGACACCATCATTTTCAAAGAAGCCTAGTGGTTTAATCAAATTGTTAAATTCCATCCTATTCACTCATCAACCCACCTGGGTCAATTGTAGTCAACTTCTCCAGATCCTCTTTACCACTGAAGAAAGGGAAAGGATTCTGGCAGAGGCTCAGAAGTTAGTCCCTGGGGAGGATGATACCCCTACCTTGAACCCTGCTTGTGTCGCAGAGGAATTCCCCTCATCACATCCTGATTGGAATTACAACACCTCTGAAGGTAAGAGGAGGATCAAAGTCTACCACCAGGTTCTCATGAAGGGGCTCTGGGCAGCGGCCTGGAAGCCTACAGATTTGGCTAAAGTTAGTCAGATTAAGCAAGGTAAGGAAGAGGCACCTGGGGCATTCCTGGAACGCCTCTTAGAGCTGTAACAGACTTACACCCCCATGAACCCAGATGACCCCGTTAACCACTCTGCAGTAATCATGGCCCTTGTTAATCAAGCAGCACTTGACATTCGTCGGAAGCTACAATGACCAGAACATAAAACTGTCTCTGAATTTATGGCGGTAGCAGAGAAGGTATACAACAACCAGGAGACACTGGAGGATAGACAAACCAGGACGTTGATTGCTGCTAACAAAAGACACATCCAGAAACTAACTTAAGTTCTTCTAGCCACCATGGCCAGAGTAGATAACAAGACACAGAGGTGGGCTCAACGAGCTGAAGGTAAGCCAGAGGACTGGGAGGAAGAGAGAGACCCCCTTGGGAGGAACCAGTGTGCCTATTGCAAGAAAAAGGGGCACTGGAAAAATGAGTGCCCCGAGTGATCAAGAAGGCCATGACAGGGCCAGGCCTGAATCCTGGAACTAGGGGAACTGAGCAACTAGGGGAGACAGGGTTCGAAGCCCCTCCCCGAACCCAGGGTAACTCTACAAGTGGAGGAGAAACCCGTGGAATTCCTGGTGGACACTGGCACTCAGCATTCCATCCTCAAACGGCCTCTCAGAAGCCTACCTAACCGTAAGTCATGAGTCCAAGGGGTCACAGGGACTAGTCAGTATTCATGGACTACTCAAAGGACAGTGGATTTAGGAAACAACCAAGTAACACACACCTTCATGGTCATTCCTGAGTGCCCCTACCCACTGTTGGGAAGAGACTTATTAACCAAAATGGGAGCTCATATCCACTTTGAACCTTAGTGAACACTGGAGACGTAACCCTGGTATAAGCCTGCTTCAGTATGTAGATGACCTCCTAGTGGCAGCAAACAGCCAGGATGAGTGCCATCAAGCCACCCGAAACCTCCTTCAGACCCTAGGGGAGTGGGGGTATCGAGCCTCAGCCAGGAAGGCTTAGCTCTGTAAAACCTAAGTAACCTATCTCGGTTACATACTGAAGGGGGGTCAGAGGTGGCTATCAGACTCTAGAAAAAAACTATCTTAAAAATTCCCAGACCTGAAAACTGGAGAAAAATCAGAGAATTCCTAGGGTCAGCAGTGTTTTGCTGGCTATGGATTCCAGGGTTTGCTGAAAAGACAAAGCCGTTGTATGGGGCCACATGAGAACAGGAGCCTTTAATTTGGACCGAGCCAGTGACTTAAACTTTTGAGACTATTAAAGCTGACCTCCTATAACCCCGGGCTCTGGCCCTCCATGATATCACCACCCCCTTTAATCTGTATGTGGACGAGAGGGCAGGAGTAGCAAAAGGAGTCCTAACCCAAGCCCTAGGGCCCTGGATGCGACTGGTGGCTTATTTATCAAAAAAATTGGATCCTGTAGCCACAGGATGGCCACCATACCTGTGCAGTATAGCTGCCACAGCCTTATTAATCAAAGATGCACACAAACTAACTCTGGGCAAAGACTTAACTATAACTACCCCCCATACCATTAAAGGGGTGCTCAAACAGCCACCTGATAGGTGGCTGACCAACACCAAAGATCCAGTTTACCTCCAGTACTGCCTTCAACCCAGCTACTTTGCAATCCGACCTGGACCTGGCACAGCCGCTTCATAACTATACCAAGATCCTGAGCCAGGTCCATTGCATCTGAGATGATCTCCAGGACTGCCCCCCTACCTCATGCAGACACCACCTGGTACATGGATGGCAGCAGTTTCATCAAAAATGGCAACAGGTATGCAGGGGCAGTGGTCACAACAGAGACCGAAGTGGTCTAGGCAGAACCTTTGCCCCCCGGCACTTGGGCCCAAAAAGCAGAACTTATAGCCCTCAACCAAGCCCTCCAGCTAGGGAAGGATAAGTGGCTAAAAGTATACACAGATAGCCGCTACGCTTTTGCCACAGCACATGTGCACAATGCTGTCTATAAAGAGAGAGGACTGTTAACAGCAGAGGGAAAGACCATCAGGAACAAAAATTACTAGAAGACATCATACCCAGGTATGAACTTCCCACTCAAGTAAGGTCAGACAATGACCCGGCATTTATCTCCCAAATACAACCAAATTTGGCTTTACTTTTGAATATTAAGTGAAAACTGCATTGTGCATATAGACCCCAGAGTTCAGGACAGGTAGAAAAAAATGAATAGAACTTTAAAAGAGACATTAACTAAACTAATCTTAGAAACTGGCAGTGACTGGGTAACTCTTCTCCCCTTCGCCCTCTATAGAGTAAGGAATTCCCCCTATACCCTTGGTTTAACTCCTTTTGAAATATTATTTGGTAGGCCACCTCCAATCTTGCCTAACATAAAACCAAAACTTCTAGCAGATTTTGATTACCCAGACTTCTGTTCTTCTCTAGACTTACTGTATATTGTTCAGCAACAGATGTGGCCTCAGTTGCAGGCCGTGTATGCAAAAGACCCTCCACCTGAGCTGCACAGATACTGACCAGGAGATTGGGTGTATGTCAAGCACCACTGCAGAGAAACTCTCGAACCAAGGTAAAAAGGGCCATACTTCATCATCCTGGTTAACCCCACTGCCATCAAAGTAGACGAGATTGCTGTGTGGATCCACCACACCCACGTTCAATCTGCGGACCCTCACACAGAAAAAGACAATACCACTGGACCCATGATTGGGCCCAGTCACTCACAAACTCAAGGGGGGAATGAAAGGCCTGGCAGCGAATCCTAACCCTGCAGTGGGGCCAAGAAGGGGGGGAAAAACGGCTACAGTTTAAGAAGACCATTTTTTTTCCCCTCTGGTTCTAAATGAGTAATTGACCTTGGGTCTTCTGCAGAATGCCAGCACCTTATCTCAAAACTACTTGTAACATAGCAACCACAGTTTTTTTTTGCAGCCAGAAAAAGTAGTTTTTAACAAACTTTGTAGTAACTCTTTAATTGCTAGAAAGAGAGGGTTTTGACTGCAACACTACAATGTTAACTAACTCCCACCCAGAGATGTTAAGGGCAATGGGAGACATAGGGGATATAAGAAAGAGAGAAGATAAAAAGGCTAGTTAGCAGGATGTGGAAGGGGGGGCAGAGTCAGTCTTTCACCAGGGGCTGAGCGATTTCATCGGTGGCCCCCTGGGTGAAAGTTGGCCCTGGTGTCCCAGCCACAACCAGGGAAAGCCCGCCCTCCTGAGTCTCACAGCCTCTGGGCAGGGTCAGTTCCAGATAGAGCCAGCCAATCCAACATGCACTACTTTGTTCTCACAGCCTCCAGGTAGGGCCAGTCCCGGATAAAGCCAGCCAATCCTAAACCTCCCAAGTTACCTCAGTCCCTTCACCGACCAACCCCCCAACTTGGTCCCTGTTTCCTCCCCCCCAAACCCAATATGCATTATGCCAAAGAATATAACACCTGCCATCATTTCTACCTTGGAGTCGTCCCCACTGAGCAGAGTCCTGCCAGAGGTACGGCTCAAGCATTCTTGAATAAAGTCACTCCTTTGTTTTTTGCATGTGTGTCTGGTAATCTCTCAGTGGCGGAATTTGGTCTTCACAAGAGAATGTATGTATGTCTTAGGGTATGGACGTACATATGAAGCATCCAGGAATGTTTATTCCCAGGAATACATGACACCAAGCACTGGTGCATCATGTCAGTGCTATTCAGTTCTTAGCACATATTACAAACAAAATCAAGACATTGCTTGGTTGTTTTCTCCCAGGTTTCTTTGTGCAGAATTGCTATCATGGTGACTCAAGGATAACTGTGGAATTTGGTGTAGCTTGAATTGATTCATGATTTGTACCTAAATCACTTATTAACTAACATAGGTGTCACATGTTGCTTATCCAATCCTGTTATTCCTTCTAGAATTCTTACATGGTATTTGAATGTAGAGTAGAGCTTTCATTCCTTTATTATTTATTTATTAATATATTTATGTATTTGTTTATATTAGTGTGACTCAGATTTCCTTTTTTTCCCCAAAGGGTTACCCTCTGTGATATATATGTATGTATCTCTCTCAGAGAGAGAGAGAGAGAGAGAGAGAGAGAGAGAGAGAGAGAGAGGAGAGACTTGATATGTTGCCCTCGGTAGACTGCCATGGTGTCACAGGTCACAGTACCCTCAAACTCTTAGGCTCAGGCAACTGTCTTGCCTCAGCCTCCCAGGTAGTTGGGGCTACAGACACCCGCCACAATGCCCAGCTATTTTTTGTTGCAGTTGTCATTGCTGTTTAGCTGGCCTGGGCCAGGCTCATACCCACCAGCCTCGGTGTATGTGGCTGGTGCCATAACCACTGTACTCCTGTTGCCAACCCTACCATCATATATTTTGATACTCAAATTGTCCCAGAATTAGCCAGGGGAAGAACTTTCAAGCTGTTCTCAGTGTACAGTTGACACCTCCCTAGAATGATTTCAGAATGAGCTTTGCTCTCTGAGCCTACTTTTTCATTTGTAGGAAGGAAGTAATGATGCCCATCTCAGAGCATGACTTTGAGAATTTGAAGAGAAAAACAATCTACAGGCATGTGGGAGTTAATAAGTCCTCCAGAAATTTAACTTCATCATTCCAACTTTGCCTCCTTCATTGTCTCAATGTGATGCCTCTTACATTAAGATAATTGTATGACTACCAGGAAAAATAATTGAAGATGCAACAGCAAGTAAAGAGAAGCCCACATGTCCATTATGTGTGAGTTTTAGTGTCACTGCTGTGTCGGGGAGGGTGTTGTGTGATGGTGCTGGGGTATAGGAAGAGCATCATTACATGGCTAACAGTTAAGGGAGAGGGGATAGGGAAGACATCATCACCCCATACTTGCATTTCATTTGTTTTTTCCATCCTCGTACTTCCCTCCCTATTCCATATGCTTTTTAAGAAAGTCCTATTTTCCCCTTTTGTAGTGGTGTAACATCCAACAAGGGTATGGACTATTCCCTAGGTCAGGAACTCATTAAAAAAAAAAACAAACAAACTGAGTGCATTGTGGAGTTTGCTAAACCTGGGGCAAGAATGCAGAAATCAGGCTACCTTCATTGGGAATGTTAGATCAGTCACCACCTTTTGGGCATCCTCATTTATACTAGAGGATGACATTCCTGCCAACCACCAGTTATACTGTGGAGTTTAATTGTGATTATGTGTTGGAAAGCACTCTGTGGTCTTAGATGGGAGGAAAGGTCCAGTGCACATTCAAATAATCATAGGCACAGAGACACATGGAAGTGCTCAAATTCTGCATGGTGGGCATGAAATTAATGGTGGTCAGATGTCAGCTGTTGGTGTCCAAATTTTTTTAAGTGAAGTCCATGACTACTTCATCAAAATTATCAGGGGTTCCTTGTAAACAGAACAGATATTTGGTTCTACCATAAGTGAGCAGATCAAAGTCAGGGAAATGTCTACATCTTGGATAATTTCACCACTTGGTTCTGTTTCTCATCATGTTTTAAAAGCATCTCTGGAATTTTTCACAAGGTCCACCAAAGTTTTGAATCCTTTGATGTCTAATTTCATTGTTTTCTTCTCTTATTCAGATTGGCTGATGAATAGGACTGAGTTGTATTTACCTAGATGGGGTTGAAGAACATTCTCCTTAGTAAAGTATCACAAGAATGGAAAATCAATTAACTGATATACTCAATGCTAATATGAAACCCATAGATGAACAACAACACACCCACGGGGAGACAACTACTTGCTGGATTTGTCCATTTCTTTTCTTTTCTTTCTTTCTTTCTTTCTTTTTTTTTTTTTTTTTTTTTTTTTTTTGACAGAGCCTCAAGCTGTTGCTCTGGGTAGAGTTATGTGGCATCACAGCTCACAGCAACCTCCAACTCCTGGGCTCAAGTAATTCTCCTGCCTCCACCTCTGAAGTAGCTGGGACTACAGGCAACTGCCACAATGCCCTGCTATTTTTTTTTTTTTTTTTTTTGGTTGCAGCCATCATTATTGTTTGATGGGCCGGGCTGGATTTGAACCTGCCAGCTCAGGTGTATGTGCCTGGCACCTTAGCCGCTTGAGCTACAGGCGCTGAGCTGATTTGATTTGTCCATTTCTGATGGAAGTCTTCATCTATAATTGTATGTTCATCTGTTTTGTCATGAACTCTATCAGTTTTAGCCTCATTATCATTCTTGTTTTGATCTTTTATTGACAAATGACAAATTATATTTATTTAGGGTATACATGTGATGTTTTGATGTATTTATACATTGTGAAATGATTAAATCAAGCCAATCAACATATTTAGCCTGCTACAGTGGGATGGGGTTCATTATTTCCTTTCCCCAAGTCAGGTAAATTCAGATAAAAACCCTAAAGAGTAAGTTTTTGTACAATACTTTCTTTTTATAGCAAGTTTTTTTTTTTTTTTTATTAAGTCATATGCACATAGATCATGGATACCTTTATGCATATGTGGGGGTACAATGTACTGATTTTTTTCTTTTTTTTTGTGGTTTTTGGCCTGGGCCAGGTTTGAACTTGCCACCTCTGGTATATGGGGCCGGCCTCCTACTCCTTTGAGCCACAGGAGCCACCCCAATGTGTTGATTTTTTTTATACAATATGACGTGCTTACATCAAACCAATCATATAGCTTTTGCCTCATTTACCTGATTATTGTGTTAAGACATTTATGTTCTATGCTTGACAGATTTGACATGTACACTTGCAATATGCTTCTACGGCAAATTTTAAGAACAGAATGCTCTGGCATATTTCAAAATGGTTAAGTTTTCTTTCCTTTTGGAAGCATAAAAAGATTTATCTCTGATATTCATTTGAGACCCTAGTAAAGCCCCTGTCAATAAAACCCACAAAAGTGCTAGGCTCAATATGACTGGGCAACCATGGAATGTTTGGGGGCTTTTTTTTAAGAGACAGAGTCTCTGTCACCAAGGCTGGAGTACAGTGGTGTGTTAATTGAAGATATGGAGTCTTGCTGTATTCATTGCCCAGAGCGGTCTTAAACTCCCGGCCTCATGCTATCCTCTTGTCTTGGCTTCCCAAAGTGCTGGGATTACAGAAGTGAGCCACTGAGCTTGGCCTGACGCTAGAGTTTCTTTTTTTTTTTTATTTATTAAATCATAGCTGTGTTCATTAACATGATCATGAGGCACAATACACTGGTTTCATAGACCATCTGACACATTTTCATCACAATGGTTAACATAGCCTTCCAGGTACCCTCTCCGTTATTGTGCTAAGAAATTTACATTCCACATTTACTAAGTTTCACATATACCCTTGTAAGATGCACTGCAGGTATAATCCCACCAAGCCCCTTCCCTCTGCCTACCTCACTCCTCCTTCCCCACCCTTTCCCCCTTACCCCCTATTCTTAAGTTGTAACTGGGTTATAGCTTTCATGTGAAAGCCATAAATTACTTTCATAGTAGGACTAAGTACATTGGATACTTTTTCTTCCATTCCTGGGATACCTTACTAAGATGAATATGTTCCAGCTCCATCCATGTAAACATGAAAGAGGTAAAGTCTCCATCTTTCTTTAAGGCTGCATAATATTCCATGGTTTATTAATCCATTCATGCATCTATGGGCACTTGGGCTTTTTCCATGACTTAGCAATTATGAATAGGGCTGCAACAAACATTCTGGTACAAATATCTTTGTTGTGATGTGATTTTTGGTCTTCTGGGTATATGCCTAGTAGAGGAATTATAGGATCAAATGGCAGATCTATTTTTAGATCTCTAAGTGTTCTCCAAACATCTTTCAAAAAGGAATGTATGAATTTGCATTCCCACCAGCAGTGTAGAAGTGTTCCCTTTTCGCCACATCTATGCCAACATCTCTGGTCTTGGGATTTTGTGATATACGCTAATCTTACTACATTTAGATGATATCTCAACATAATATTGATTTGCATTTCTCTGATGATTAAAGATGATGAGCATTTTTTCAAATTTCTATAGGCCGTGTGCCTGTCTTCTTCACAGAGGTTTCTCTTCAAGTCCCTTGCCCAACCTGCGATGGGATCACTTGTTCTTTTCTTGCTTATACTTTTGAGTTTCCTGTGGATTCTGGTTATTAAACCTTTGTCAGAGACATAACCTGCAAATATCTTCTCCCATTCTGAGGGATGTTTGCTTGCTTTACTTACTGTGTTCTTGGCTGTGCAGAAGCTTTTTAGTTTGATCAGGTCCCAGTAGTGTATTTTTGAAGCTGCTTCAATTGCCTGGAGGGTCCTTCTCATAAAATACTCGCCCAGACCGATTTCTTCAAGGGTTTTCCCTGAACTCTATTCTAGTATTTTTATAGTTTCATGTCTTAAGTTTAAATCTTTAATCCAGTGAGAGTCTATCTTAGTTAATGGTGAAAGGTGTGGGTCCAGTTTCAGTCTTCTGCAGGTTACCAGCCAGTTCACCCAGCACCATTTGTTAAA
>CAUYPK010044538.1:0-64676 GCA_963574355.1 Loris lydekkerianus
TTCACATTAATGGAGAATATTGATAAGTCTGGTGGAATTTTGGGTATCGAGTTTTTCAAAGATCCTACTATGAAACTAATTTAGGGCTTTCACATGAAAGCTATAACCCAGTTACAACCTAAGAATAGGGGGAAGGGGGAAAGGGAGGGGAGGGAGGGAGGAGGTAGGTAGAGCGAGGGGGATTGGTGGGATTACACCTGTGGTGTATCTTACAAGGGTATATGTGAAACTTAGTAAATGTGGGATGTAAATGTCTTGGCACAATAAAAAAATGCCAGGAAGGATATGTCAACCATTGTGATGAAAATGTGTCAAACGGTCTATGAAGCTAGTGTATGATGCCCCATGATCATATCAATGTACACAGCTATGATTTAATAAATAAACCCCCCCAAAAAAAAGATTATCAAAGTCAAAAAATAAAAAATAAAAAATGTCTTCCTCAGATAACTCTCTATTGGTATATAGTAGTGATTTTCAACCAGTGTGCCATGAGAGGATCTTAGGTATGCTCTAAAAAGTCTTTAAATCCATTAAAATTATTTTTGAAAGAAGTTCAAAGCATAGTAAATACATTTTTTATTTGCCCCTTTTTTTTTGATCAACATAATTTAAGTGTGCTATGGAAGCTTAACACTTGTGGTTCAAGTGTGCCTGGGATAAAAAATGTTGAAAATCACTAGTGTATAGAAATGCTACAGATATTTGTATGTTGATTTTGTATCCTCCAACTTTTTGCCAGTATTCCTTTTTAGTTCCAATAGTCTTTTTTGTAAAGTCTTGGTGGGGGGAGGGGAGCTTATATATGTGTGTGTGTGTGTGTGTGTGTGTGTGTGTACACATATATATATGTTCGTGTCATCTGCAGACAAGGGCAATTTGATTTACTCCTTTCCGATTTGGACACCCTTTATTGTTTTTTTTCTTGCCTGATTGCTTTGGCTGGGACTTCCAGTACTATGTTGAATAAAAGTACTGAAAGTAAAAAAGAAAAAGTGGTGAAAGTGGGTATCCTTATATTGTTCCAGAGGCTTTTATCTTTATCCATTCAGTATAATGCTAGCTGTGTATTTGTTATATAAGGACTTTATTAAGTTGAGCTATGGTCCTTCTAAACCTAGTTTGTTATTATCAAGAAGTGTTAAATTTTGTCAAATGTTTTTTTCTGCTAAGTATCTATCAATGGACTAATGGATAAAATAAAGGTAGTATGTGTATACAATGGAATCCTATTCAGTTATAAAAAAAGAAGGAAATTCTGTCATTTGTGGCAACATGAGTGAACCTGGAGGACAATCTATTAAGCAAAATGAGCCAGGTACAGAAAGAAAAATGTTGCATGAACTCACTCATGTGGAATGTAAAAAGTTGTTCTCATAGAAGTAGAAAGGAAGATAGTGGGTTATCAGAAGCTGTAGAGGGTGGGGAGGAAATGGGATGGAGAGAGATTGGGCAGTGGGTATAAAGCTATAGCTAATTTCTGGTGTTCTATTGTGCTCTAGATGACCATAGCTAACAATAACATGCATTTCAAAATAGTTAGAAAAGATATGGTTGAATATTCTCATCACAAAGAAATGATAAATGTTTAAGGTGATAGATATGCTAATTACCCTGATTTATTTGATCATTACACTATATATATGTATGTGTGTATGCACACACACATTCACACAGGTTGAGGATCCATATTCCATAATGCTTGCGACTACAAGTGTTCAGAATTTGGACATTTGCAGATTTTATAATGTTTGCATTATACTTACTAGTTAAGCATCCTGAATCTGAAAGCCTGAGAGGCTCCAATGAACATTTCCTCCGAGTGTCATGTTAGTGCTCAAAAAGTTTCAGATTTGGGGGCATTTCAGATTGTCATATTTGGGACATTCAATATGGCTGAAAACATAATGTTGTCCCCTCAATATATATACCGTTATTATGTATGAATCATAAATTCAAAAAACACAGTATGCTATTTGCAAAGAAAAATGAAATAAAATGTTATGAGATTCTTCAAAATACTATAAGACATTGTTTAGAAAAAAGCCTATTAAAGAGGTAGAAATAATTTATACTGTGAATTAGAATTGCAAATATTGAGTTTTCACAGTTAATTTCTTTCCCTTTTAGTATTTTTGTATTAAAGATGAAGATAAAGAGCAGAAACACTTCTGAGAAAATAACTTTATGTACCATTGTATGGTTTGGCTGATCGAAACTATAAAGCAGTTTAACAACTGAATGTCACAGGAATTAAAGGCACTTCTATTGAGTCAATAAGTCAATGCTTTACTTCTGTTCCCCTGAGGAAACCAGCTTGCTACATGTACAATTCAAGGTACAATAACATTTTTCAGTAGCTAGTGAGGAAAATAACTCTAACAAAGAGAAAAGTTTTTCGTTTTAAATTACTTTTTCTGACTTTCACTGTAGTGCACTGTAAACTTAAGCAGGAAACATCAATAGACTTAAATTATACTATGGAGAATAATCTTAAAGGCAATTTCTGCTTGGATGAAATAAATTCTGGTTGTGCTGAGACCTCATTCCATTGTTCATTTAATTTTTATATTAATTGGTTTGAATTTCCTCTCATCATTACTTAACACATTATAAATTTGATGGTGTTCATTGCAGTCTTAAAGATCTGTTAATATTGATATGCATTTACATAGTTTTTATATTATATGCTTTATTAAATATACACACATAATTTGAAATTTTTTTACATTTAGTCATTGAAATACAACATAGGATATATGGAGTTTACTAATCAACAGAAAGTTGTTAGATAATGTTTATTCATTTTACTTTTCCATAAAATCTTGAATAAATGAATAATGCAATTCTCAATAAAATAAGCTATATTCAAGTTACTCTTAAGGTCTTCAATTTAATTACAGAATGATTTTTTTTTTTTTTAAATCAGATTTTGGCCAGAGCTGGGTTTGAACCCACCACCTTCAGCATATGGGGCCAGCACCCTAGCCCTTTGAGCCACAGGCACTGCCTCTACAGAATGCTTTTTCATGCCCTTTGATTTATTTGATCTTCCAAGATTCTAGTGAACAATATTACAGCCAGAAAAATGCAATTAAATAAAACATAGCAATTGTATTGCAATTGATTCTGAACCCCTTCTTCCATTTTTCCTATTAACCAACATTTTAAACTCTCATTAGAAAAAAATACATTGAAAATTATGATAGAAATTGAAATATTTAAAATATCAACTCAGACATAAATGGGCACAGACACGTAAACAACACATGTATACATACACGCATGCAAGACACACACACTCAAGCACATTGTTGTTTGGTATCTTCCCCTGATATCTAAGATGACACCATTGCAATATTGACATTCAAAATCTCATTGTCTTTATGTTTTAATAGATTTGATCATGGACCAAATTCAGTGGCTCAAAGGCCTCCATAAGCCTGTTGTCTCTTTGATTCTTTTGTTCATTTAACAATTTTTTTAATGTCTCCACCTTTTTTAATGGCTGAATAGTATTCCATGCTATACATAAACCATAGCTTGTTAATCCATTCTTGGTTTTGTGGTCATTAAGGCTGCATCCACATTCTGGCATGGTAAATTGAGCTGCAATAAACAGTCTAGTGCAAGTGTCCTTATGATAAAGGGATTTTTTTTTTCCTTCTGGATAAATACCCAGTAATGGGATTGCAGGAGCAAATGGGAGGTCTAGATTGAGTTCTTTATACTTCTTTCCAAAAAGGTTGTATGAGTTTGCAGTCCCACCAGCAGTGTAGAAGTGTTCCCTTCTCTCCACATCCATACCAGCATCTGCAGTTTTGAGATATTATGATGTGGACCATTCTCACTGGGGTTACATTAACAATTTTTACTGAGTGCCAACCATGTGCCAGGCATTATTCTAGGTCCTGGAATTAAAACAATTAACAAAATAGCCACAGCTTCTTCCCTCATGGAGTTCATATTCTAATGTAGTTTTTAGTCACACACACAGGATGAGGATAGATACTTAGATAAATTAAGTATATAAATGAATTTTTGTCTTAGCAGTTTGACAATGATGTAACAAGTAGACAGACAGCTACGTAGATGATCTTCTAAGATTCTAGCAAACAATATTACAGCCAGCAAAATGCAATTAAATAAAACATAGCAATTGTATTGCAATAGATGTAGCTATAGATGTAGGTAGGGTGATAACACAAAGATCTTGATTGGCATTTGTTCTATTGCCTAATGTTTCCCCTGTTACCACAGAATTGGTGTCAAAATAATTGAGCTGAAAACAAAAGCTGCTAACTACTCTCATATTCTAAAGAAAATAATCCTTTTAGCCACCAATTTAGGGCTATACTATTTCCTGTAGGCCTTTCTAAGAAACTGTTATTCTTCCAACTCTACCCGAGATAATTAGATATGGAAAAATTCGGGCATGCTGCCCGTGCTCAGTGGTTAGGGCAATGGCCACATACACAGGACTGGTGGGTTCAAATCCAGCCTAGGCCTGCTAAACAACAATGACGACAACAACAACAAAGACAAAAATAGCCAGATGTTGTGGCGGATGCCTGTAGTCCCAGCTACTTTGGGAGGCTGAGGAAAGAGAATTGCTTAAGCCCAAGAGTTAGAGGTTGCTATGAGCTGTGACGTCACAGCACTCTACTGAGAGTGACATAGTGACACTCTGTCTCAAAAGAAAGAAAGAAAGAAAGAAAGAAAGAAAGAAAGAAAGAAAGAAAGAAAGAAAGAAAGAAAGAAAGAAAGAAAGAAAGAAAAAATAAAAATTGGGGGTGGTAGTTCCACAGGGTTTTAGTAAGAGAAGAGTCTTTTCCTCTGTCTTTTCTCTCTATGCCAAGTAAAGGGGAGTTCTAGAAAGATCATCTGAAAACTGGACATCACTTTTAAGAAGGAAACACTACATCACTCGCCGTGGCTTATGTGCTTGCCGAGATAAGAGCAGCAGGCCTATCTTGTGTTCTCGTGAGAAAAAGGCAAGAACATTGATGTCTTGACATCCCTTTATAGTTGTTTCTTGAAGTTTAGGAGCCCACAGGAGCACAGAGATCATGTTTCCATTTCTGGTTTAGAGAGTTCTGAAGGGAGGAGACCTGCTAAGTAAGCCCATGCTGGGAGGGTGTGAAGAGAGCAAGCGGCACCCACTATTCCAGTTTCCTCAGGCTTATAGAAGCAAGAAAGTGAGGCTCTCAATAATTGCCACAGTCTTAAAAAACCATATGGACCTTTCCCTGGTTGCAAAGCCAAGGACATCCCAGCCCGGCCAAAGCCGCTGGATCCCATCATCCCATGCACTTCTTTGTTCCCTGTCCCCAAGTCCCCTCAATAAAATGATTTAAACCCCCCCAAACAAAAAACATATAGAGATTACAGGTGATCCAAGGGGTTCCCAGGGCAAAGCAACTGGAAGTCCCATTCAGATAATGAGTGGGGGATTGAAGGTAAGGCTAAAGTGAGATCTGGCTGTCTTTCTCTACAGGTGGCTTTCAGACACAGAGGATGCAGGATGAAGCATAAAAACTGCTTATATGGTATCATTCCAGGTGTACTTGAAAGAATCTCTCATCTCTTCAAAAAAATCATTCTTCTCACTTGTGTTTTGTTTTCCTCTTCAAATTCCTCTTTCTGTTCAGTCAATAGCTATTTACTGAATGCTGACAATATTCTGGGCAGTATTCTAGGTGCTGGGACTATGATAGTGAACAGGCACACACAGGGAGAGGAAGAATATAATTTGAATCCACTATCAGAAGCTCAGCTCCCGTAGCTCATGGTTATGGCACCAGCCACATACAACGGGCTGGCGAGCTCGAACCAGGCTTGGGCCTGCTAAACAATGACAACTACAACCAAAAAATAGCTGGGCGTTGTGGTGGGTGCCTGTAGTCCCAGCTACTTGGGAGGCTGTGGCAAGAGAATTGCATAAGCCCAAGAGTTTGGGGTTGCTGTGAGCTGTAATGCCACAGCACTCTACCGAGGGCAACATAGTGAGTCTCTGTCTCAAAACAAAAAAGAAAACAGAATCCACTATCAGAGTCAAAGCTATTGGCATAAGGATTAGTAGCTGATCACAGTGTCTGGCACAAAGTGGGAGACTGAGGTATGTTATATTGAATGGATAAATAAGGTTAAGTTAGATGACTTCTAGAATCATTTACTGTTTGTGTAAATTGTGTTTTCTTTCTTGTCTCCAACTGTCTGAAGCTGTGTACCTTATTTTAACATAATTTTAATAATAACCAAGTATATTCTAGATAAAGCTAAGGTTTTTATATATGTGTAATATTCATTTAATATTTATTGCAACACTATGAGGAAGATTTTATTACCCCATTTTACAGATGAATGTACTGAAGCTCATAAGGTTAAATGTTCTATGAAGTTAGCCAAAATGGTATTTGAAGGTCAGGTTTTGGGGGATTTGGAGTATAGGTTTTTTTGTGTGTGTGTGCTCCAAAGCCCATTCTTTTTGTTAGATCACATTATTTCCCTAATACTATTGTACTGTATACTACAGAATGCTAGAGCATCATATAATTAACATTTGTAGTAAAAACTTACATTTGTGTTAATATATCATTTTATGGTTTTCAAAATATTTTACATTGTCTATGTATGTATGTATGCATCTATCTATCTATCTATCTATCTATCTATCTATCTATCTATATACACTGTATATATCACACACACATAAGCTATGTATATTCTTAGTTATACATCATATAGGCAGGGAAGATGCTCTGTTCACTCTTTTATGCATCAAGAAACTGAAATTTCCAAAAATTAAATGATATAACTAATAAGTGGCAATACTGAGATTGGAACTCATGCCTTCCAATGCCTATTACTGTACTTGTTTCAGTATTCCACAGTGCCTCAGTGGTCCTTAGAAGATACATTTTCCTTCCTGATCTTCTTCAAATTCTAGTTTGAAACTTAACTCTTCCAGGTACCTCCTGGTAATACCACTTAGCTCAAATCACATGTATGTTCTCTGTTTATTTACTGTACTTCTGTATTTCATGTGATAATAATAGGTAACATTTGCTAAGTCTACTATACACCAGATGTTGTTCTAGGCACTGTGCATGAACTGACTCATTTGGCGCTCATAGCACCTTCTTGAGGTTTATTCTATTGCAATTCACATTTTGTAGGCGAGGACACTTAAATATAAGGAAGTTATGTAATTTGTCCAGTCTTTGAGAGCTACTAGTAAGTAAAGAGGCTGGATTATGAATGCAGACAATCTGGCTCCAAAGGACCTGTAGTCCCACCTATTTCATTCTATACTCCTGTGAATTATTTTACTTTGCTTTTGACTAAATATTGTTTCGTAAGTGTTGTTCGACATTTTTTCATGTCTCATTCTTAATAGAGAGGCTGAAACTTAAATCTTTTTGTACTGCTTATATAAAAAGGGTTTATTTTAGTACAGTGTTCTGTATAGAAAGGGAGTTTAGCAAATAATTTGAAAGAGAATAATAGCTCCTTGAGAACAGAGACAACAATTTGGTAATTCTAGCCAGAGAAGATAAAAGATCTGAGTGAACTTTCTTGTCCTTGTTCTTTTTCTTTCAATCACTCATGGAAGGGAATATTTGACATTAATGTGAAAAAAAATCATACTTTTTAAATACTATATATTAAATTTGTTTTTCCTGACTGATATCAAAATTATTTTCCAGGAATGGGAATGTTTTTGAGCTGATGAACCATAACCTTTCTATCCATCGCCCCTGCTCATTAAAACTCTGATTTGGCCAGTTAGTTTCAGAGGTGAAGATGGCATTCTGTGACTAGGGGCTAGAAACAAATGAATTCACAGAAGAGTTAAGACTAAATGTTCTTTTTCCCTTCCAGCCTTTCCCCATGCTACATGTCTTACTCCATGTTACATACACATGATTTCCAGAGCTGTATCTCATAAGCAAATAATTAATTCTGCCATTTGCCTGATTTAAAACATTCAGTGTTTTCCCTATGGCTGTGACAGTATTTTTCAAATGTGGCATAAATCAAAAGAATCTAGAAAACTTAAACAAAATGTAATTTCCAAGGCCAGGAAACTTACGTATTTAAGCTCCATGAAGAATATTGATACTCATTTAAGGCTAAAAAACATTGGCCTTCTGGGATTAAGTACAGGCTGTTCAGCTTGACATCAAGACCCACCATCCCTTTGTCCTGTTCTGGCATTTCCAGTCTTATCTTCTGTTGATTTGTGTTTAAATCACCTTTATAGTCTCAAAAGCACTCATACTAGCTTTGCACAGACAAGGCATTCAGTATGGTTTATAAATTGACCTTGTTATTTCAGTGTTCTAGTTCACTAAGCTAAGTAGCCACCAAGGCGTTATAGGAAATTATATTTGTCTGTGTTCTTTGCTTACTCTGCTACTTCTTTCTTCCTCATCAAACTTGATGCTGCTGAAAATTTCATTTTTCAAAGTGACATTCAGTTTTTACTTAGTCATTGAGCTTCAAAGAATGGTCCCAGCAGAATGGCAATGTAGAAGGCAGAAATATTCCTCATGTTGAGAACAGCCACCCCCAAGGTATAGCAAAAGTCATAATTCAGTCACACACACCCCAATCATTCTACATTAATGATTACAATTTCGGGGTTCCAAATACTGATTCTCTGCCATTTCAAAAAGCTTTCAGTTTATGCACATTTCCAGTTTCATCCTAGATTCAAAGAGAAAGAAGTAGCGCCAGCTATTCCTTTCTCTTCAGTCCAGAAGAAGGCCAATGGCCCTAGCCCACACAAAGTGGTTCCATTATTTTTATTTGCCTTTCAGTCTGTTGAGGTCTGTTGCCCTTTGTGCCCTTGAAAACATTTCCATCATCTGTAAGATCATTCAGTTCTATCCTGTTCCCTGTGTACTGCAAAAATTCACTGTGATAGAAATGGAAATTTTGTCCACATGAAAAAATAGTCCAATGTTTAATGATTTGATGGATCAAACTGACATTATGAAAAAGAGTAGTTAGCTAAACCAAAGAATGTGCTTGTGTATGTGTGCATGCACCTGTGTACCCATTCAGGGGACAGAGGTTGCTGAAATCCAGTCTGCCCTCCACAAATACTTTGGTGTAGTGGTGGATAATGCCAAGAGGTAGGGGTATTCAAAAGGGTACATTTGATCACCAAACCATGTGCCTACAGAACCATCTATTTTTCCTGATTTAACTGTTTATAGAGTGTGGCTTGTTCTGATTTTCACAGAGACCCCCATAGACTAGTAATGTCTATAAGTACACGTTCATACGTAGGCTCATTTGCATGTGTGCGTGCATGCATGTGAAAAAGAGAGAGAGGGAGAGACAAATGAGAGAGAAAAATAGAAGAAAGCAGGGAGGGCAGAAGTGGGGAGACTGTAAGAGCACAAAGTGTAAACTGTGAGAATTGGCATGTTCAATAGACAAATAGTCTTCTACCTATTGTGGTAAGAACAAAAGTGAAGATCATTGTCCTTCATGGTATCAAGTATCTATGCAAATATCCCCTTCCCACCTAAGCATAATGAAAACTTTCCTTTCACTTCCTTTCATCCTTTAGTATGGATAAAGGAGAACTGAGATGGAAGTTGGGAGAATTGAGTTTTATCCTAATCCAGTTCCAACACTTAGCTGTGTGATCTTGAGTGAATGCTATAACCTCAATAGTGTCAATATTCTCATCTATACGCATTGATTCCTCAGGGCCCATTTTGCTATTCCTATATAACTCCACCTGTGCACATATAAATGTGTACATTTATTTACCTTTTTTCTCAAAGAAAGAGAACCAGGAGCTAGTTAATACTTCCGCGATTTTCACTTTTTATTCTCAGCCTCCTGCAGCACCCCTCAATAAAACTTGCAACTTTTCCTCTCTAGACTGCCTTTAAAAATCAAAAGCTACAATTTTTTTTTTTTTTTTAAATCAGCTCTTTATTGCTTTTCACTACAGGGAAATGGATGTGAGTTGATTAAAGATAACGAATACTGAGAAGGTTATAAAACTTCTGTAAGTATCATTAAATGCCAGTTGAGACTTGGAAAAGTCACAGAGATTTATCTGCTTTTTCTTCCTTCAGATCAACAAATATTTATTGAGCGACTACACAGTGGCAAACACTTTTCTAAGCACTGGGATCGTGGCAGAAAAGAAATTAAACAAAAATTATTGCAATTATGTCTCTCACATTCTTTTGAATAGAGGCAAACAACAAATCAATGTGTACATATATTAATAATATGTATATATACACACATACACATATATATAATGTGTATACACATTATAGAAAAGGAAAAAACTGTATTAAATTGTAATACTATATATATACTGATAACAAAAGATTTGTACAAATCATGTTGAGCACCTCCTATAATTGTAGAAGTGAAACGTGACTTAATTATTATAAATGTAATAGTTTTTCCTTTCTTAAAATGTGTACACATATTTTTGCAAATAGCAAGAAATACTAGGAAGAAGATGAGCAGGAAATAACAGTAGAATCTGTGTGTATAAAGGAGCAGTCAGGAGATGCCTCCCTGAAAAAGTAACATTAGAACAAAATCATGAAAGAGATGAAGGAACGAGCTTTGACTATGTGACGAAGAGCAATCTAGAAAATGGGCCTGGCATATTCTAGTAACAGCAAGGAAGCCAGTGTGGCTGAAGCTGAGTGAGTTGGTGGAAAAATAGGAGATGTCAGAGAATCGAAGCAGGGGCCTCTTGTGTAGGATGTTGTAGATGACTTCAAAGGCTCTGAGTAAGAAGAGAAACCACCAGAGTATTTGGAGCAAATAAGGGATATGATCACAGTTAAATTTCTACAAGATCCTTATAGATGGTGAATAGAGAATAAATTAAAGGAGCCAGGATATAAGTGCAAAGATTATTTAGGAAACTATTGCTGTAATTTGGATGAGAGAATGATGGTAACTTGTACCATGGCAATAGCAATTAGATAGCAGCAGAAAGATTGATTTTTACATATATTTTTTGAGGTACTACCAAAGGATTTTCTTATGATTTGCATGTGGGGAGTAAGAGAAAATGGCATCCAAAATGACCCTAACATTTTAGACCTGATAACCAAAAGTACATCAATTACTGATATGCCATTTATTGATACGGAAAAGATAGTGAGAGAAGAAGATATCTTTAAAGACAATTGATGATTCAATTTTGGACATTTTAGGATTGAGATGTGTATTGAACATTCCAGTGAAAATGTCAAGTCAGCAGTTTTGCATATGAGTCTGCATCTTAGGAGAGATGTCTGGGATGGGGACAAAAACTCAAGAATCATCAGAAAATAAATATCAATTAAAAACATTCAGGGCTGTCCAACCTGCAGCCCGTGGGCTACATGCAGATTATTTGAGGCCTGTTTTGCTTATCTGCAGTGTTGGATATCTCCAAAAGTATGCACAGATCTTTTTTTTCTTTTGAATATCAGCTTTCATTAGTGTTTTTGTATTTAATGTGTGGCCCAACTCTTATCCTTCCAATGTGTGGCAAAAAAGAAAACAGTTTGGGCATCCCAAATTAAACTAATTAGACCACCAAGGGAGTGACTCAAGGTAAAGAAGAAATCTAAGGACTGAGTCTTAAGACACTACAATTTTAACAGGAATTGAAGTGAATGAATGAAAATAGGAATATGTGAAATTCTGAAGGGCAACTTAAATTTTAGTACTTTATGGAGAAGACAGTGTTTGTATCAAATGTTGAGGATAGATAAATAAAATGTACACAGACAAATGGATTTAGCAATGTGGAGATATTGGCAATCTAGGCAAGAGTAGTTTCAGGGCAGTGGTGAGTTTTAAAGCCTAATTGGAAGGAGGGAAAGAGAAATTTCCAATGAATCTTTAGAGGAGTTTCACTCTAGTGGGAAAGAAAAAATGAATAGTAGCTTGAGAAAGTGTGTGGAATGAAAGGCAGTTTTTTCTTTTTCTTTTATTTATTTATTTATTTTTTATTTTTTGAGACAGAATCTTACTCTGTTGCCCCAGGCTAGAGTGCAGAGGTGTCATCATAGCTCATTGCAACCTCAGACTCCTGGGCTAAAATGATCCTACTGCCTCAGCCTCCTGAGTAGCTAGGACTACAGGCATGTACACCATGCCCAGCTATTTTTTTTCTTTTTTTGTAGACATGGGGTCTTGCTATGTTGCTCAGGCTAGTCTTCAACTCCTGGCCTCAAGCAATCCTCCCACCTGGCCTCCCAATGCACTGGAATTGTAAGCATGAGCAACCATATCTTTTCCATTTGAACTTGTGACATATGATGTGCATGCAAAAAACTGTATCAAGCATAAACATAGTTTAATAAATAATTATACAGGGGACATCTGTGTAACCACCATCTAAGTCAAGAAATAGAAGATAGTCACATCTTAGAAGCCCAGTGTGGGCCCTTTCTGATTAAATCCCTGTTCTTGTCCAATAAAACTAATTGCCATCTTGATTTTCTTAATCCTTTCTTTGATATCTTTATATTTTTGTCACCTAAGTTTGTATTCCTAAACACCAATTGTATAGTTTTGCCAAATTTTGGCATTTAAATAAATGCAATTATATTGTATATATTAGTACTTTGCTTCTACCACTATTGTTGTATTAGTCCATTTTCTGTTGCTTATAACAGAATACTGAAACAAAGCAATTTATAAAGAAAAAGAATTTATTTCTTAAGTTCCAGAAGCTGGGAAGTCCAAGATCGAGGAGCAACATCTGGTGAGAGCCTTTTAGCTGGTGGGGACACTGACAAGTCCTGAGGTAGCACGAGCTATCATATGGTGAGGAGGCCGAGCATGCTAAAGTGCTAGCTCAGGTCTCTCTATCTGTTCTTATAATGCCACCAGATCTGCTCCCATGATAACCCATTAATCAATTAACCCATTGATTCATTAATCCAATGAATGAGTTAATCCATTCATGAGGGCAGACCTCTCATGACCCAATCAACTTTGAAAGGCTTTTTTTCTTAATACTGGCACATTGGAAATTAAGTTTCAATATGAATTTTGCAGGGAACAAATGTTCAAATCATAGTAATTGTTTTTCAGATTTATTCATATTGCAGTTTTTAGCTATACTTGGTTTATTTTATTTATTTATTTATTTTTTGCTGTGTTATATCCCATTGTAAGAATATTCCATGATTTATATATCCATTCACTGCTAATAGACATTTGGGCATTTCTTATATATGCCCTGCACCACATTCCTGTGGCCACCATCAGATTTCAGTTGTAGCTGCGAGCAGCAGTGCTCCTGCATGCTAGCACAGAAGCAACCACGCTGAATCAATGCTTACAGACATTCTACATTTTATTTTTGCTTTTGTTTCAAGTCTTTCCCCAAAGCCTCAGTTGATTGCCGGGCCTGCTGGCAGGGCAGCCAAGAAAAACATAGAAGGTAATTTTCCCATGGTCTGTTTTCAACAACCAGTGAGGAATAGCAGGCTTTTAGAGGGACAAGTTTTAGGTGAATACTATGTAGTTCTTCATTACACAAATGAGCCCCAGTTGCCCAGAATACTGCTCAGTTTAAAAATGCAAACTTTATTGGTTTTACCTCCTTGCTAGTTTCATTCCTCCCACTTCCTTAATTGTACTTCCAGAGATCACTTCCCAAATAAACCACCTGAACTCAAATCCTTGCTTCAGAGTCTGCTTGAAGGGAAACAAAAGCCAAGATAAAGCTTTTATGAATAATGCAGCAGTGAATATTCTTAAAGATACCTCTCGGGGCACACGTGCACAAACTGCTCTAGGGCAGGACTCAGCAAACACTTTCTGTAGAAGTCCAAATAATAAATATTTTAGGCTTTGCTGGACACATATGGTATCTGTCACATGTTATTTTTTGTTTTATTCATTTTATTTTCACAAATAATTTAAAATATAAAAACCATTCTTAGCTCATGGTTGCAGATTTCACCCAATGAATATAGTTTGTCGATCACTGCTTAGGGTATATTCTTATGAATGAAATTGCTAGGTCAAAGGGTATATGCATAAGTACAGCTTTCTTACATGCTACCAAACATTTTTCCAAAGTGGCTACATTCCCAGTAGCAGGGTATAAGAGATCTAGTTATTTCATAACCTTGCTCACATTTTGTATTTGAAATAATTTTTATTTTTAGCTATTTTCTTGGGCATGTGGTGGTATCCAATGTGTTTTTATCTTGCTTTCCATAATGGCCAGTTGAGAAAGTTTTTATATGCTTGATGGCTAATAAGTTTTCCATATTCAACTAGTACCTATTCAAGACATTTTTTCTATTTTTTTTTGTTTGTTTACTGGTTGTTTTCTTATTGACTTATAGGTATTCTTTACATATTCTGAATGCAATCTTTTTTCAACTGTCTGTGCTTCAAATATCCTCTCTCATTTCACAACTTGCACATTCACTCCATTAATGGTATTCTTCAATGAACAAAATTTCTTTATTTTATGGAGGCCAGACATCAGTCATTTCTTTTACGTTTGGTGAAGTTTGTGTTCTATTTAAGAAATTGTTCTCTATCTGAAGGTTATAAAGATACTCTTCTATGTTAACTTCTTTAGCATTATTTGTTTTTTCTATCACATTTAAGTTTAAAAACTAACTGGAGCTACTTTTGTGTATAATGTGAAGTTGGGGCTCAATTTCATTTTATTTTCACTTGGATATCCATTATTCTATCAGCATTTGTGTAAAAGGTTATTCTTGCCCTACTACTTAGCTATGACAATTGTGTTATAACTTGATTCTCCTTGTATTTAAGTCTGAATCTGAGCTCTATTTTGTTTCATTGGTCTATATGATAGCCCTGTACAAATAATATAACACTGTGGATAGCAATTTTTAAATCAGGCATCAGTTCTTTAAAACACAAAGAAAATTACAACTTTAATGATGCTTGAATAGTATCTACAGATAAAGTTTTGAGAAACAATACCTTTATAATGTTGAACCTTCAAATATAAAAATATAGTATAATTGTTTATTTAGGGCTTCTTTAGTGTCTTTCAATAATGTTTGTAGATTCCCGTGTAGTTGTATAGCTTGATTTTTGAGATTATTATTGTTAGTGCAGATTTTATCCTTTTAATTTAATTTTTTTTGGTTTGTCTACTTTTTCTATGAGGTATGATTGGCAAATAAAAATAGTAAATATTTATAGTGTACAGCATTATATTTTGATATATATACATATATATAGTGTAATAATTACCACATCAAGTTATCTAACATATCTAGCTATCAATTTTTTGTATGTGTTAAGATAAAGTGTCTCAGAAATTTGAAGTATACAATTCATTATTATTTACTATAGTTGCCATGCTGTACATTAGGTCTCCAGAATTTATTTATTATGTAACTAAAAGTTTATACCCTTTGATCAACATCTCCCCATTTTTTTCCATCTCTCAGCCACTGGTAACATCATTACCTTCTTTATTTTAATGAATTTGACTCTTTGTTTAGATTTGATAGATAAAAGAGATCATGTACTATTTCTCTTTCTGCATCTGAGTTATTTCACATAATATAATCCAAGTTCACTCATGTTGTCACAAAGGACAAGATTTGCTTCCCTTTTAAAGGCTGAATAATATTCCATTTTGTGTGTATATGTGTGTTTGCATATATATTTGTGTGTGTATATATATATGCACGTGTGTATATACACATATATATGTATATTTAGACAGTTGAGTTTGCAAAACATCCTAGAAAAAGTGCTACAGGCCTCATTACTCATTCCCACTATGGTCAACTTCAAGGCACTCCCTGGGGAATCTAAGAACCAACACCAGCACCTAGCCCTAGCCCACTCTGAGGTAATTTTGGAACTATTTTTCTGGAATGACCATTAAAGCTGTCTTCCTATGATGTCTGACATTTAAGTTTGCAAACTCATCCTAGAAAAAGTGTTACATGCCTCACTGCTGAATATCACTATAGTCACCTTTGAGGTACTCCTTTACAGAAGTTATGCATCAATACAAGTACCTAGTCCAACCTTCAAAGCATATAGAAAAGTTTTTCTGGAATGGCCATCACCTCTGTCATCATAAGAGTTCTGACAATGAAGTTGGATAACTCATCCTAGAAAAAGTGCTACATAAGTCATTGATGAATAACACTATAGTCTCCAGATGGCAAAGGGGAGTACTTTGAAGGTGACTGTAGTTATATTCAATAATGAGGTATGTAGGTAGCACTTTTTTATTATCTTAACCATTTATTTTTATTGTTTGGGATTCATTGAAGGTACAAGAAACCAAGTTACACTGATTGCATTTGTTAGGTAAAGTCCCTCTTACAATTGTGTCTTGCCCCCCAAAGGTGTGGCACACACCAAGGCCCCACCCCCATCCCTCCTTCCCTCTCTCTGCTCTTCCTTTTCCCACTCCTCCCTCCTTCTTGTTCTCTCTGCTCTCCACTTCCAACACCCCCACCATATACTAGGTCATTAATTGTCCTCATATCAAATTGAATACATAGGATTCATGCATCTCCATTCTTGTGATGGTTTAATAAGAATAATGTGTTCCACTTCCATCCAGGTTAATACAAAGGCTGTAAAGTCTCCATTTTTTAATGACCGAATAGTATTCCATGGTGTACATATACTACAGCTTGTTAATCCATTCACAGGTTGGTGGTCATTTAGGCTGTTTCCACATTTTGGTGATTGTAAATTGACATGCAATAAACAGTCTAGTACAAGTTTCCTTATAATAAAAGGATTTTTTTCCCTTCTGGGTAGATGCCCAGTAATGGGATTTCAGGATCAAACGGGAGATCTAGGTTGAGTTCTCTGAGGATTCTCCATACTTCCTTCCAAAAAAGTTGTACTAGTTTGCAGTTGCACCAGCAGTGTAAAAGTGTTCCCTTCTCTCCACATCCATGTCAGCATCTGCAGTTTCAATATTTTGTGATGTGGGCCATTCTCACTGGGGTTAGATGGTATCTCAGGGTGGTTTTGATTTGCATTTCTCAAATAAATAGGAATGATGAGCATTTTTTCATATGTTTGTTAGCCATTCATCTGTCTTTGTTAGAGAAGGTTCTATTCATGTCTTGTGCCCATTAGTATATGGAATTGTTGGCTTTTTTCATGTAGATTAATTTGAGTTCTTTATAGATCCTAGTTATCAAGCTTTTGTCTGATTCAAAATATGCAAATATTCTTTCCCATTGTGTAGGTTGTCTATTTGCTTTGGTTGTTGTCTCCTTAGCTGTACAGAAGCTTTTCAGTGTAACGAAGTCTCATTTGTTTATTTTTGTTGTTGCAATTGCCATGGCAGTCTTCTTCATGAAGTCTTTCCCCAGGCCAATATCTTCCAGTGTTTTTCCCATGCTTTCTTTGAGGATTTTTATTGTTTCATGCCTTAAATTTAAGTCCTTTATCCATCTTGTGTCAATTTTTGTGAGTGGAGAAAGGTGTGGGTCCAGTTTCAGTCTTTTACTTGTGGATATCCATTTCTCCCAGCACGGTTTATTGAATAGGGAGTCTTTCCATCAAGGTATCTTCTTGTTTGGTTTATCAAAGATTAGATGGTTGTAAGATGTTAGTTTCATTTCCTGGTTTTCTATTTGATTCCAAATGTCTATGTCTCTATTTCTGTACCAGTACCATGCTGTCTTGACCACTATGGCTTTGTAGTACAGCCTAAAATCTAGTATGGTGGTGCCCCCCGCTTTATTTTTATTACTAAGAACTGCCTTAAGTATACAGGTTTTTTTCTGGTTCCATACAAAACGCAGAATCAATGTTTCCAAATCTTGAAAGTACGATATTGGTATTTAAATAGACCCTGTCATGCACCTCTTCCCCCGCCTTCTTTCCCCGCCCCTTCTCCACAATAAAAAATAAATAAACAAATAAAAAGAAATGGCATTGAATAGGTAGATTGCTTTGGGAAGTATAGACATTTTAACCATGTTGATTCTTCCCAGCCATGAGCATGGTATGTTCTTCCATTTGTTAATGTCTTCTGCTATTTCCTTTCTTAGGATTTCATGATTATCTTCATAGAGGTCCTTCACCTCCTTTGTTAGGTATAGTCCTAGTTATTTCATTTTCTTTGGAGCTATGGTGAAGGGATTTGTGTCCTCAGTTAGGCTCTCATCTCGACTGTTATTGGTGTATACAAGGGCAACTGACTTGCGGACATTGATTCTATACCCTGAGACATTACTGTATTTTTTGATGACTTCCAAGAGTCTTATGGTTGAGTCTTTGGGGTTCTCTAAGTGTAAGATCATGTCATCAGCAAAGAGGGAGAGTTTGACCTCCTCTGCTCTCATTTGGATTCCCTTGATTTCCTTGTCTTGCCTAATTGTATTGGCTAGAACTTCTAGCACTATGTTGAATAGTAATGGTGACAGAGAACAACCTTGTCCAGTTCCAGTCCTAATAGGAAAAGCTTTCAGTTTGATTCCATTCAGTAGAATATTAGCTGTGGGTTTGTCATAGATAGCTTCAATCAGTTTCAGAAATGTGCCACCTATGCCTATAGTCTTCAGTGTTCTAATTAGAAAAGGATCCTGGATTTTACCAAATTCTTTTCCTGCATCTATTGAGGGGATCATATGGTCTTTGTTTTTGCTTCTGTTAATGTGGTGGATAAAGTTTACGGACTTGTGTATATTAAACCTGCCTTTCATCACTGGGATAAAACCTACTTGATCATGATGTATGACTTTTTTGATGATAAGCTGTAATCTATTGGCTAAAATTTCATTGAAAATTTTTTGCATCTATATTCATTAGTGAAATTGGTCTGAAATTCTCCTTTTTAGTTAAGTCTTTTCCTGGTTTTGGTATCAGGGTAATGTTTGCTTTGTTGAATGTGTTGGGGAAGGGGAAGATGCTTTCCTCCTCATTTTTTGGGAATGATTTCTACAGTATAGGAATAAGCTTTTTCTTGAAGGTTTGATAGAATTCTGTGGTGAAGCCATCTGGACCAGGGCATTTTGTTGTTAGAATCTATTTTATTGCTTCTTTAATCTCAGTGCTTGAAATTTGTCTGTTCAGGAGCTCTATTTCTTCCTGGCTAAGTCTAGGGTGTGCATGTGATTCCAAATATTGATTCATTTCCTTTACATTGTCAAATTTCTGGGCATAGAGTTTCTGGTAGTATTTAGAGATGATCTCTTGTATCTCTGTGGCATCAGTTGTTATTTCCCCTTTATCATTTCTGATTGAGGTTACCAGAGATTCTACTTTTCTATTTCTAGTTAGTCTGGCTAAAGGTTTATCTATTTTATTTCTTTTTTCTTTTTTTTTATTAAATCATAGCTGTGTACATCGATATGATCATGGGGCATCATACACTAGTTTCACAGACTGATTGACATGTTTATATCACACTGGTTAACATAGCCTTCCTGGCAATTTCACAATTATTGTGTTAAGACATTTACATTCCACATTTACTAAGTTTCACGTATACCATTGTAAGATGCACCACAAGTATATTCTCACCAATCCCCCTCCTTCCACCCACCTTCCCCCTTCCTCCCCCCTTCCTCCCCCCTTTATTTTTTCAAAAAACCAACTCCTGTTTCATTAATTTTCTGAATGATTCTATTGTTTTCAATTTCATTGATCTCTGATTTAATTTTGTATATTTCTTTTCTAGTGGGTTTAGGCTTAGATTTTTCTTCTTTTTCCAATTCCGTAAGATGGCTTGTGAGTTTGTTGATACATTCTCTTTCTTTTTTTTGAATGTAGGCATCTATTGTGATAAATTTTCCTCTCGTAACTGCTTTTGCAGTATTCCACAGGTTTTGGTAACTTGTGTCTTCATTGTTGTTATGTGCAAGGAAGTTAATTATATCCTCTTTTAATTCTTCCTGCAACCAACTGTCATTCAACAGAAGGTTGTTTACTTTCCATGCCTATGTGTGGTGTTGAATAGTTTTTGTTAAGTTGAGTTCCACCTTTAGTACTTTGTGGTCTAAGAAGATACAAGATAAAATTTCAATTCTTTTGATTCTGTTGAGGTTTGTTTTGTGGCCTAGGATATGATCAATTTTGGAGAATGTTCCATGGGAAGATAAGAAGAATATATATTCTTTATCTTTGGGGTGGAGTATTCTAACATTTATTTAGATAATTGATAAGTGTGGCAGTGTTCTATTCATCTTATTTTGTGAGAGTCCATTGTTTAGTTTTATCTTTTGCATCAGTGTGGAAGTTAGGTTCTGTCCTTTAACTGCTGAGTTGTTACTTTGCTGTTGATCCATTTTGATGGCCAGTGTGTAGAACAGGTTGAAGTATTTCCTGTAGAGCTGGTCTTGTTGTGGCAAATTTCCTCATTGTTTGTATATCAGTAAATTATTTGATTTCTCCATCAATTTTAAAGCTTACCTTTAGCAGGACTTAGAATTCTGAGCTGGAAATTGTTCTGTTTAAGTAGATTAAAGGTAGATGACCATTGTCTTCTAGCTTGGAAAGTTTCATTAGAGAAGTCTGCAATCACCCTGATAGATTTGCCCCAGTAGGTCAACTGGCGCTTACTCCTGGCAGCATGAAGAATCTTTTCTTTTGTCTTGACTTTGGACAGGTTCATCACAATGTGTCTTGGAGAAGCTCGGTTACAGTTGAGGCAACCTGGGGTCCAATATCCCTTTGAAAGGAGTGTGTCAGAATCTTTGGTGATATTTGGGAAATTTTCATTTATAATATTCTCTAGTACGGCTTCCATTCCCCTGGAGCATTCTTCTTCCCCTTCTGGGATACTTATAATTCATATGTTTGAACGCTTCATAAAGTCCCATAATTCTGTCAGTCAATGTTCTCCTTTCTCTCTCTTCTTTTCTGCCTCTTAAACTATTTGAGTTATCTCAAGAATTTTGTCCTCTACCTCTGAGATTTTTACTTCTGCAGGGTCTAATCTGTTGTTGATATTTTCTATTGCATCTTTAAATTCCCTAATTGACTGCTTCAGTTCCTTCAGCTCTGTTATATCCTTTCTATATTCTTCATATTATTCATCTCTTATTTGATTCTGCTTTTGGATTTCCTTTTGGCTATTTTCCACTTTATCAGCAGTTTCCTTCATTATTTCCATCATTTCCTTCATTGTTTTCATCATCTGTATTCTAAATTCCCTTTCTGTCATTTCTAACATTTCTTTGTAGGCGGAATCCTCTGCAATAGCTCCATCATGGTCCCTTGGGAAGGTTGCTCTGGACTCATTCTTCATGTTGCCAGGAGTTTTCTGCTGATTCTTCCTCATGTGTGATTTCTTTTATCTGTTTCCTTGTCCTAACTTTCCTTCCACTTCCTCTTGCTCTTTAAGTTGTTGTGCCTCTCAAATAGGGTTTCAATGAGTTCTTTTGGTGCGGGACCAGACGGATGATAAGGTTGAAGAGCAAAAAGGGATAAAAGAAAGAAAAGAAAAAAGAGGAAGGAGAGGGGGTGGGTAGAAGGGAATATTGACAAAAATAACAGAGGTACAGAAAGAGGGAGACAGAGCAATATAGATGTACAGTAGGGTACATTGACACAACCTCAAAACCCCCCAACCTCTTGGGGTGCCGGCTTGGGTGGTTCCCTTGAGGTCAGCAGCTCTTTGCTATCCTGTTTGGACACAGTACCCCATCTCCATCAAGTAGAGAGGAAAGATAGAAATGCTATAAATCAAACCAAAACAAGCAAACAGAAAAGTTTATGGGATAAAATTTGGGGGAGGACCAAATAATAGAGATAGAAACACTAGCAAAAATGAAGTCCTAATTGTTGAAAAAGGCAACAATGGGAAATTATATTTAAACTACAAAAATGAAGAAATAAAAAAAAAAAGAAAGAAAAGAAAAATCTATAGGGAAAATGTTGAAATTAAAAAAAAAACAAAACAAAAAAAAAACACAAAACAAAACCAAAAACAAAGCAGTATATATATCTTGCTGAATATTGTCTGGGCAACAGGTGATCTTCTGGGGTATGAGATGTTAATCACAATGCTGATGCAGCTGTACAAGATAGAGACTGAAGGCCTGTGCTGATTTCTCAAACCCCACAGTGTGGAGAGCCTAAATCTTGCCTCAGCCCTCTTCAAAGTCACTTTAAACTGCTAAACTTGGCAAAGCAGAAGCTTTCCCAGGAAAGCACTTGTCACTGGGATCACTCCTGAAGTGGCTATCCACTTACCCAGTGAGCCAAAACCGGTCTCACTCTATGCCTCTGAGGGCTAAGGCTGTAAGGCGTCTCAGTTGCCGCCTTTAGGCTGCTCAGTCACTAGATTACTTGCTCCCACCCAATCCTTGCTCTGTGACCCTGAGGGCAAAGCTTGCTAGGGCACTTCTCCCACAATGGCTTCACGCAGCCCACAGCTGAACACTATTAGCTCTGTTTGGCTCAGCAGCTCAGTCTGGGGCCCTAGACAACACTTAACGTCCTCTGCACTCTTGCCCAAGTTCTCCCAAGGTAGTTCAACTGAGTGCCAAGTCCAAAAGTACCAAAACAGCTCACAGATAAGGCCTTTCCAGTTTGCAATCTCACTGCTGCTGTACTAACAACTGCCGGAGGGATTAGACCAAACAAACACATGCAACCACTTGCCAGTTTTTCACTGCTTTTGTCCTCCTCATGGGGTCCAGAAGTCTCTTGATAACTCCCTGTGTCCTCAAAGGGATGTTTATGGGCAGATCCCACCAGCCAGAGATGCCTGGAGTCTTGTCTTCCCAGACTCACTGTGCCCAGTTGCAAGGAAGCTGTTACTTGGCTGACATCTTGCTCTCCCCCTCCCATATATTTTTCCATTTTCTGTAGGTAGCACTTTTTGTAGGATGAGTTCATGAAGTTAATTGTTCGACCTTGGCTGAACACACACACACACACACACACACACACACACACACATATTTTCTTTATCCATTCATTTATCTATAACCACTTAGGTTTCTATATCTTGGCTATTCTGAACATGCATGTATCATTTTACAACAGTGATTTTATTTTCTTTGGATTTATAACCAGAAGTGGGATTGGTGGATCATATGGTAATTCTATTTTTTTTTTTTTTTTTTTTGAGAAAACTCCATACTGTTTTCCATAATGGTTGTGTTCTTTATTTTTTAATATTCTTGCTAATATAGATAGATATTGAAATATAATTGATGATTCATGGGTGAAGAGCAAGATCGATGACTAGAGGCAGCTTTCATCATAAGCCCCTGTGCAGAGGGAGAGTAGCTGGACAGAAGTGAACTAGAAGAAGCTGAAGGTGGGGAATTGAGCACAAAGAGAAGAATGCGAAGTGCACACCATTCCCAGTAGGACAAACTGTGAGGCAAAATAGAGGAAGAAAGTTAACAGAATACAGGTACTGAGCAACTACTAGGAAGGCTCCTGTTGTTGACAGGCAGGGAGACCACTACCCCAACAGAGAGGTCCAAGCCAAGGGCTATACACAGCAAGGAAAGAACAAAGGATCTCTCACCTGGCCCACAGAAAAGAGTTGCTAGTTCCCAGTTTTCCTACACCTGGAAGCTCCAGCTGAGCCCAGTCCCCATCCTACCTGGCTTAAAATAAAACAAACTTTCTCTCCACAGTTCTGGGCCCACAGTCCATCCTTCCCCCATTTGGTTGCCTGCCTGACAGTTCCCTCTCACAGCGGTTCTCAACCTGTGGGTCACAACCCCTTTGGGGGTCAAATAACCCTTTCAAAGGGGTCACCTAAATGCATCCTGCATATCATATATTTACATTACAATTCATTACAGTAGCAAAATTACAGTTATGAAGTAGCAATGAAAATAATTTTATGGTTGGGAGTCACCACAACATGAGGAACTGTATTAAAGGGTCATGGCATTAGAAAGGTTGAGAACCATTGCTAGAGGATAAGTGTTTAGGCTTTCCATGGGTCAATGAGTAGTGGCAGCAGCATGAAAACAGTGCTGCTTCTGCAGTCATAACTTTGGTGTGGTTTCAGCTGCCTCCCTTTCCCATGGAAAAAGTCCCTCCCATAAACCCTCCAGGAATTCTCAGTCAGAACTGCCTGAGGATTCTTTTTCTCTAGTGGCTGGCATCCCTCTGAGTTTGTTTGGGTGGGTGCTGCTCATGCTGCCTGAGCCAGCTTGACTGGAAATATTGGTCAAAGTTGGCTGTGGAGTCATGCTGTCCTGTGCCACTGTCTGAGGCTGCAGGTTCACAGCATGTTTGACTTTGTGCTCTGGTAAATGATGTTGTAATACGGAGGGATGGATCCCATGAATCTGATCACAAATTCTCCTCTGGCTATGGCTGGCAGGCCACCAGTGTGCAGATCTTGGTTCAGTGGAGGTTCCATCAAAGTGATGCAACTCCTTGGGATTGGGTGGAAGGCAAGCTAACTCCAGGACAGAGCCAACCTGTGCTGTCTAGCCAGGTTGGCACTCAAAGACTCTGGTTACAATCCTGAAAGGGAGTTTTGTGAGGTTGTAGGGGAAAGCCACAAACACAATCTCCAGCTAATATGGGAAGGGACAGTCAGCTTTGGTTCCTGGGGACTTCCAATCCAGCCTAACCACACCAGTTTTAATTACCAATTACATCGGTACAGCATTTCCTAAGTGTACCAAATTAGGTTATCTCTCAATAAGTATTCAGGGACAACCTATCATTCCAACTAAAAAATTATAATATATTTATTAAGAAGCTGAAAATACTCATGGGGAGGAGCCAGCAGAAGAATTCTGGCAACATGAAAAATCAGAGCAGTGCAACTCCCACAAGAGATTATAAGGGAGATACAGGAGAGAATACCCTCCAAAGAGAAATTGCTGAAATGTCATAAATAGAATTTAGAATATATGTGGCTAATAAGATGATTGGAATGGAGGAGAAGATGAAAAAATAAATCCAAAAAATAGTCTAAAAGTTGTCTCAGGAAATTAATGACTTTAAAGACAAAGTTACCAAGGATATGGACATAGTGAGGAAAGATATAGTAGAGTGTAGGAAATTAAAAGAATCAGTCAAGGAGCTTGTGGAGAACAGAGAAATTTCAGAAATTGAAGACAAGACCTTTGACCTATCATTATCACAAGCATTTAATGAGGCAGAAAGAAGAACAAAAACAGAATATTCAATGAGAATTATGGAATCATTCCAAAAGATAAAACATCTGAATTATAGGGATTCCTGAAAGAGAATAGGATGGTTTTAAAGTCACTGATGCTTTACTCTAAGACATTATGGTGCAGAATTTCCCAAGCATTGTGAGAGACACAGAAATTCAGATAGCAGATAGTTTCAGAACTCCAACAATGCTCAATTTGAACAAAGTACTTTCTAGACACATTGTAATTAACTTTACCAAAACTAATATGAAGGAAAAAATTCTGTAAGTGCAAGAAAAGTCTTACCTACAAAGGGAAAAATATCAAGATGACCACAGATCTTCTCATTTTTTTCTTCTCACTTTTTTTTTCTTCATGCTGCTTATCTATTTTTAGATTTTGGCATCCATTGATCTTTACAGGTTCTTAACCTTCTGTAACTCCATATCATTTTCTATGGGCAGATTTGTCTATGCTTCATTTTTATGATTCTGCTGTTATTAGCCTAATAAGTATTCATCGTCATACTTACTGCAAAGCGGTTTTCTTTTCTTCTTTTTTTTTTTTTTTTAATTGTGTCATATACACATAGATCATGAATACATTTATGCATTTGTGGGGTACAATGTGTTAATTTTCTATATCATTTGGAGTACTTACATTGAACTAATTAATATAGCTTTCACCTCATTTACTTATTATGTTAAGACATTTATGTTCTATATTTCATAGATTTGACTTGTATCCTTGCAATATGTTCCACAGGTGTGGTCCCACCATTTACCCTTCCTCTATCAAACTTTCCCCCTTCCCTCCCCTCCACTTCTCTCCTTCATCTTGGGATATAGTTAAGATTTCTCTTTCATAAGAAAGTGTGAGCATTTATAAATTAGTTTCATAAAAGTACTGAGTACATTGGATACTTTTTCTTCCATTCTTGAGATACCTTACTAAGAAGAATATGTTCCAGCTCCATCCATATAAACAGAAAAGAGATAAAGTTCCCATATTTTTAAAAGCTGCATAATATTCCATGGTATACATATACCATAATTTATTAATCCATTCATGGGTCATGGGCACTTGGGCTTCTTCCATGACTTGGCAATTATGAATTGAGCTGCAATGAACAATCTGGTGAAAATATCTTTGTTGCAAAGTGATTTTAGGTCAAGAAATTGCAGGATCAAATGGCAGGTCTACTTTTAGATCCCTGAGTGTTCTCCAAACTTCTTTCCAACAGGAAGGTATTAACTTGCATTACCACCAGCTGTGCAGAAGTGCTCCCTTTTCTCTACATCCACACCAACATCTGTAGTTTTGGGGATTTTGTGATGTGGGCTACTCCTACTGGAGTTAGATCATATCTCAAAGTGTTTTTGATACACATTTACCTGATTATTAAAGATGATGAGCATTTTAATCTTTCAGTAGAAACTTTTCAAGCAAGAAGACAATGGTCATTGGCCCTTAACCTACTTAAACAAAACAATTTGCAGCCTGGGATCCTATATCCTGCTAAACTGAGTTTCATTTGTGATGGAGAAATCAAATATTTTACTGACATGAAAACATTGAGGAAATTTACCACAACTAGACCAGCAAAACAGGAAATATTCAGACCTATTCTTCATAATGACCAGCACTATGGCCCATCATTGCCAAAGTGAATACATCCAAAAATTAAAGAACAAAGCCTAGCCTCCACAATGGTGCTAGGGGAAAAAATAAGGTATGGACCTCTGAAAAATGAGAGATACAAAACTCCACCATACCTATCAATTCTGTCAATAAATGCCTAAAGAGGCACAGGTCGTCTGACTAGACTCAAAACTCAAGTCTGAAATCTGTTGTCTGCAAGAAACACAACTAACCTCAAAGAATAAATCAAGACTCAAGGTGAAAGGATGGAAAGCACTGATACGGGCAAATGGAAATCAGAAAAAATCAGTGGTTACAATCTTATTTGCAAACACAATTGGATTCAAACCAACAAAATAAGGAAAGACAAGGATGGACATTACATTCTTGCCAAGAGAAATACACAACATCAAGAGACATTAATAATTAACTTTTATGCACCATATTTGAAGGCTCCCTGATTCATTAAACTCTAAATGATCTGAACACTATGATATCTTCCTGAATTATAATATTTAGAGAATTTAACACCCCTTTCACAGTACTGGAGAGATCAAGAAGAAACTAAAAAAAATAAATAATGGACTTAAATATGACCCTAAAACACATGGACTTAATAGACATATATAGAACTTTTCATCCTAACAAAAGTAAATATATATTCATCTGATCAGCTCAATGAATCATCCTCCAAAATTGATCATATCTTAGGGCACAAGTCTAACCTTAACAAATTCAAAAAAATAAAAATTATTCCTTGTGTCTTCTCAGACCATCAGAGAATACAAGTTGAACACAACAGTAACAGAAATATTTATACCCAAATAAAGTCATAGAAACTAAATAACCTTACACTGAATGATAGCTGGGTCAAAGATGAGATTAAGAAGGAAATCATTAGATATCTTAAAAATAATGTTAATGAAGCTATAAGTCATCAAAACCTGTAGGATATTACAAAGGCTGTCATAAAAGGGAAATTTGTAACATGAGATGCCTTCATTAAGAAAATAGAAAGAGAGAAAGTTAACAATCTAATGCAGCAGCTCTCAACTTCTGGGTTGCAACCCACAGAAACTGTAGTATTAAAGGGCTGCAGCATTAGGAAGGTTGAGAACCACTGACCTAATGGGCTATCTTAAGCAACAGGAAATGGAAGAATAATTCAGCTCCAAACCCAGCAGAAGAAAATAAACAACCCAAATTAGAGCAGTATTAAATGAATTTTTTAAAAAAAGAATCATTTGGAAGATCAAAAAGACATAAAACTGGTTCTTTGAAAAGATTAATAAAATTGAGAAACTCTTGGCCAGACTAACCAGAAACAGAAAAGGGAGATCTCTAATAAGCAATCAGAAATGATAAAAGGGCAAAAACAACAAATTCCATAGAAATACAAAAGATCCTTAATGAATCCTACAAAAATTCTATGCCCTCAAATACAAAAATGTAGAGGAAATGGACCAATAACTGGAATTATAGCATCTCCCTACACTCAACCAGAAAGATTTAGAAATTTTGAATAGGTCTATTTCAAGCACTGCAATAGCATCAACTATACAAAATCTTCCAAAAAAGAAAAACCCTGGACCATATGGTTTCACACCAGGAGTCTATCAAACCTTCAAAGTGGAACAAATTCCTATATAACATAATCTATTCCAAAACATAGAGAAGTGAAGAATCTCTCCAACATGTTCTATGAAGCAAATATTCACCTTGATTCCAAAACCAGAAAAGAACCTAAGTAAAAAAGAAAATTATAGTCAATATTATTAATAATATTCCTATAAAAATATTCAATAATATCTTAGCAAGAAGAATATAGAGGCACATTAAAAAAAGTTTTACACCATGATCAAGTCAGTTTTACCCCAGGGATGCAAGCCTAGTTCAACATACACAATCCATAAAACTAATTCACATAAATAAACACAAAAAAGATCATATGATTCTTTCAACTAATGCAGAAAAGGCTTTTAATGATATCCACCATTCTTTCTTGATAAGAACACTTATGGTGCATCTTATACATGTACATATGAAATTTACTAGGTATAGAATATAAATGTCATAACACAATAAGAAAATGCCTTGAAGGCTATATTGACCAGTTTGATCAAAGAATTTTAAATTGTATGTAAAACCAGCACATTGTACCCCATGATTGCGTTAATGTACACAGCTATAATATAATAAAAAAAAAAGAAGAAAAGAAGCATAAGTGAGACATTTCTTAAACTGATAGAGGCCAACTAAAACAAACCCATGGCCATTACCATATATTGAATGGAGTAAAACAAAGTATTTCCACTCAGAACTGGAACTAGACAAGGATGCCCATTGTTGCCACTATTAGTCAACATAGTGCTAGAAGTCCTAGCCATTGCAAGTAGGCAAGAGAAAGAGATAAAAGGGTATTCAAATAGGGTCGGAGTAAGTCAAACTCTCACTCTTCACTGATGACATTATCTTATACCTGAGGAACCCCAGGAACTCAACTACAAATCTCTTAGAAGTGATCAAGGAGTACAGTAGCATCTCAGGATACAAAATAAACACCCATAAATCAGTAGCTTTTATATATGTCAATAACAATCAAGCTGCAAATAAAATCAAAGACTCTATGCCTTTTACTGTAGCTCCAAAGAGATGAAATATCTGAGAATTTATCTAACAAAGGAAGTGAAAGATTTCTATAAGGAGAACTATGAATTCCTGAGAAAAGAAATAACAGAAGAGATTAACAAATGGAAAAACATACCATGCTGTGGCTAGGCAGAATCATCATTAAAAAGTCCATTCTACCCAAAGTGATCAATAGATTTAATGCAATCCCCATCAAAATACCAAGCGTACTTTGAAGAACATGAAAAAATAGTACTTTGCTTCATATGGAATGATAAAAAAAAAACCCTGAATAGTAAATACAATTCTTGGTAATAAAAACAAATCTGGAGGTATCATACCAGACTTAAAGTTATGCTACAAGTCTACAGTGATCAAAACAGCATGGTACTGGCACAAATATAGAGATATAGAACTATGAAATATAATATAGAATGTAGAGATAAACCCAGCCACGTATTGTCATTGATCTTTGATAAGCCTAAAAAAAGCAGACACTGGGGAAAAGAATCCATATTTAATAAATGGTACTTAGAGGACTGTTTAGCCACATGTAGAATTCTGAAATTGGATCAACATCTCTCACCACTGACAAAAATGGATTCTTGTTGGATAAAAGACTTAAGTTTAAGACTCAAAACAATAAAAACCCTAGAAGAGAGTATGGGGAAAACACTTGAAAATAGTGGTCTGAGAAAAGACTTTATGAAAAAGATCCCCTGGCAATAGCAGCAACACCAAAGATAAATAACTGGAATTTGATCAAGCTAAAAAGCTTATGCACCGCTGAGAGTACCAGAACCGAGGTTAGCACACAGCCTTTGGTATGGGAGAGTTTTACATGTTGTGAATCTGACAAAGGCCTGCTAACTAAAATCTATAGATAACTCAAATTAATCAATAAGAAAAAAGCAAATGACCCTATTTATAAGTGGGCAAGAGACTTGAACAGAAAGTTATCTGAAGATGATAGGTGAATGGCTAGCAGACACATGAAAAAATGATCACTGTCATTAATCACCAGAGAAATGCGAATCAAAGCCATTCTGAGATATCACCTAACTCCAATAAGATTAGCCTACATCACAAAGTTCCAAAACCACAGCTGCTGATGTGAATGTGGACAGAAGGGAACACTTTTGCCCTGCTGGTGGGATTCCAAACTAATACAACCTTTTTGGAAGGAAGTATGGAGAATTCTTAAAGAACTAAAAGTCAACCTTCCATTTGATCCCACAATGTCATTACTAGGTATCTATCCAGAAGAACAAAAGTCATTTGGCCACAAACACATTTGCACCAGAATGTTTATTGCAGCTCAATTCATAATTGCCAAGTTGTGGAAGCAACCTAAATGCTCAACATCTATTGAATGGATCAACAAACTGGCGTATGTATACCATGGAGTACTATACAGTCATCAGAAAAGCTGAAGGCTGTGCACTTGTAGCTCAGGCAACTAGGGTGCCAGCCACATACACCAGAGCTGGCAGGTTTGAATTCATCACAGGCTAAAAAAATAGTAGAGTGTTATGGTGGGCACCTGTAGTCCCAGCTACTAGGGATGCTGAGGCAGGAGAATCACTTAAACCCAAGCGTTGGAGGTTGCTGTAAGCTGTGACGCCATGGCACTCTACCGCGGGGAATAAAGTGAGACTCTGTCTCTACAAAAAAAAAAAAAAAAAAGTTGAAGACTTTTTGAAACATTTTATGTTTACCTGAATGGAGTTCAAACACATTATTCTTAGTAAATTAACTCAAGAATGGCAAAAAATATATCCAATGTACTCAGTACTAATATGGAAACTATTATGTAAACAATTACATGTCCACATGAACAACAGAGAAATATAATCCAGCAAGGGGAAGGGAAGAAAAGCGAGGGTTGGTGGAAGGAGAAGGTGGAGGGCAATTGGGGAGAGGAGGGAGGGTGATTGGTGGGATCTCATCTAATGTACACAATGTGAGGGTGTTCACCACCCCCGGCCCTGGTGAAGGGCTTAACTATGATCTCAACTTTAGTTTGGAAGTTAGAACAATCTAACCTAAAAATTTGTACCCTCATATTAATTTAGAGTTAAATAAATAAATGTAATTGATACTTTAAACTGATATTTTGTTGAGATAGTTCATTAAATTCATATTATTTTTACTGCGATAGAATACACACAGCATAAAATTCACCATTAACAATTTTAAAGTGAAAAATGTAATTTTTTTTAGTACATTCACAAAATTGTGCAACTATCAACAGTACCTAGTGCCAGTACATTTTCATCATTCCACAGAGAAACCCTGTATCTCTTATATTCCATCTCAACATCACTTATATTCTCTTATATTCCATCTCAACATCACTTTGAACCACTAATCTGATTTCTGTCTCAATTAATATGGTCATTCTTAACATTTATAAATTAAATCATTACAATACTTCACCTTTCATGTCTCACTTTGTTTGCTTAACATCATTACTTTATTTTATTTTATTTTATTGAGACAAAATCTCACTTTGTCATCCGTGGTAGAGTACAGTGGCACCATAACTCACAACATCCTCTAACTCTTGGGCTCAAGCAATCCTCTTTCCTCAGCCTCCCAAATAGCTGGGACTACAGCTGCCCATCACAATGTCCAGCTAGTTTTTCTATTTTTAGTAGGGATAGTGTCTGTCTCTTGCTCAGGCTTGTCTGGGAACTCCTGAGTTCAAGCAATCTACTTGCCTTAGCCTCCTAGCATGCTAATACTACAGGCCTGAGCCACCACACCCAGACCACTTAACATCATGTTTTAAAGACATATTTGTGTTGTACCATGAATAACTAATTCATTTATTTTCATGGCCAAATAATATTCCATTCTGGATATACCATATTCTATGTATCCATTCATCAGCTGTTTCTACTTTGTGAACAAAGCAGTTCTGAACATTTGTATGCATGTTTTTCATAAATATATGTTTTAATGTTTTGTGGCTATATACCCCAAACTGGAATAACTAGGCCATATGACAACTCTATATAACTATTTGAGGAACTGCAAACTGATTTTCAAAATATCTGCATCATTTAACATTTCCATCAACAATGTATAAGAGCTCTAATTTTGCTACATTCTTGTCAGGATTGGTTATTTGAATTTTTGAGTATAGCCATTCTGGTGGACATGAAGTGGTATCTCAATATGGATTTGCTTTGCATTGCTCTAATGACTAATGATGTTGAGCATTGCCACATTATTTGATGGCAATTTGTATATTCTCTTTAAACAAATGGCTATCCAAGTCATTTCTCCATTTTTAATTAAGTTATTTGACTTTTTGTTGTTATAATGTATGAGTCCTTTATACATCCTAGATACTAGGGCCTTATCTGACATGTAATTTACAATTATTTTCTCCCATTTTGTGGTTTCTCCTTTTACTTTATTGGTAATGTCCCTTAAATTACTGAGCCTTCTTACTTTGATTGCTTTATTATTTTTCTTTTCTTGCTTATGTTTTTTGTGTCATACCTAAGAAACCATTGTGAGATTCAAGTCTCAAAGGTGTGTACCACTAAGGGTTGTTTTTTATACTTAGTTCTTTGATTCATTTTGAGTTAATTTTTATATATGGTATGAGGCAAGGATTTACCTTCATTGTATTGCACATATATATATGATTGTCCCAGCAGCATTTTTTGAGAATACTATTCATTCTCCACTGAACTGCTTTCACATCTATTTCAAAAATCAATGGCCATAGGATATGAGTTTACTTATGGACTGCCATTTTGTTCTATTGAAGAGTTAAAGTATTGGTGTATATTTAATTTTTTGCTTTTTGTTTGTCTGTTTGTTTGAGACAGAGTCTTATTCTGCTAGCCTTGCTAGAGTGCAGTGGCATCATCATGACTCACTACAACCTCACCTCCTTGGGTTGAGATCCTCCTGCCTCAGCCTCCTAAATAGCTAAGATTATAGGTGCATGCCACTACACCTGGCTAATTTTTCTATTTTTTGTAGATACAGTGTCTCTGCTCTTGCTCTGGCTGGGCTCTGAACTCCTAGCTTCAAGCCATCCTCCCTCCTTGGCTCCCCAGTGGGATAGGATTACAGATGTTAGCCATCATGCCAGGCCTACTTAATTTCTTAATGGTTTCCTGGGAGATGACAATTAGCATTCTAATTTATAACAAGAATATTTAGCTTGATTTTAGAGTTTTTATCTAGTAATTCCAATATCTGAGTTTCCTCAGTGATAGTTAATATTATTTATTATTATGTATTTAGGTTTCTTTGCATGCCTTATAATTTTTATTGAAATTTGAATATTTTATATGTTATACTGTTGCAATCCTGGAAATCATATTCTCCCTCCACACCAGGGTTTCTGGTTGTTGCTGCTGGTTTTGTAATTTTTTAAATCACTTTTCTAAACTAATTCTATAAAGTCTGTATCTTTGCCAGGTGTGGACACTGAAATCTCTTTTCAGTTATTTCAGTGGTCAGTGAATAATCATCAAAAATTTTCTTAAATACTTAGAACCAGTTAGCCTCTCAGTCTTTTCTTGGGAACTCTGTGTTTATGCTGGGATGTGCCTTCAACACTCAGCCAGATAGTTTACAATTTTGCTTCATCCACACTACCTGCTTTTGCAGAGCCATTTACATTAATGTCACTCCATCCTTTTTACTTGATGTATTATTATTTTAAGACTGACATGTGTCTTTCCTTCATACATAGTTCACTACAAACATTTTGAGACAGACTTCACTATAATCCATTATTTTGTTTCCAAGAAACACAGTCAACAGTGTCTCTCTGATTCATCTGTGCAAGTTGAAACTTGCTTAGCTTATCAGTGTTGCTGGGAAGGCTTCATTTTTTCCATCCTCATGGATTTTGCATTTCTTGATCTTTGTGTTTCTCAAAGCTTTCATAATGACCCACATATTATATTTCCCTTACAATATCTTTATAAGGTAGGTACTATTGCTCTCATAATGATAAAACTAAGTCTCAGCTATATCTTCTGAGGGGTTGAGTCAGATCATGAGTCCATATATGACTTCAGAGTTTGTACTTTTAATCTCAATTTAAATTAACTTTTCTTAAATAAAAAAATCAACTATGCTATCCTTCTTTTATTTTAAATTAGGTGACATTTTAATTTCCCTCTCAAAGAGAAAAACCACCATCTAACTATTACATGTCTGAATCCCTGAGGGGTGGGAAATTCTTTTTTTTTTTACAAAGTATCAGAACATTCAATTTCCTTCAAGTGCCAATTCATTCAACTCCATACAATTTCTTATATTCACAAGGGCTAGTGATAAAGTCCTCTCTCCTCAGTGATTATAGCTCTAACTTTCTTTCATTATATCTTGGATCATATTTTTGTTTCCTCTAAACTTACCAATTCCTCTCCTCTTTCATTCACATCCTTAGCAGAGCATTGGCCCTGTGGATGTGTGTGAAAGTGTGCCTTACAATCTCTCTTCTAAAGACAAATCTAATCTTAACCTTGACAGGAAATTCAGATAATAACTCTGATCCTTGACCTTATTATGGATATTCATGTCATGACCAAGATTTATATTCATTTTTATGATTCAGAAGCAGCTCCGTAACCTTTTGTGTCAGTTTAGTTCTTCCAAGAAGCACATACTAAGATGCAATTAAATGGGGGAGAAAATCAAATCTTGTGAAGGATAAATGAGAAGAAAGCAGAAGTAGACAGAAAGAGCCTTTCTACTATAAAACAGATATGGCACCTATGAAAGGATAATGGAAAGCAAGTAGGATTTAAGGAAAAGTCTCAGAAAGCAATGCAGTTGTAAGACAATTTTGGCCAGCAAAATTTCCCATTTATAGAATCACATGCCACATAAGTAACAGCCTGTAATAATTCTACTGTTTTGTTCAGTCTTCAGCTATGAATAGTTAAGGGAAAGTAGGGCCTTGGCCCTAATATGATGGTGAATGTAGATAAGCAACAGATAAGGCTATCATTCAACTATGCTCCCTACATAAAGATAGCTATCTGGTACATTTTCATGGCATCCATAAACTTGTACACCTAGCTTCACATCTCATGTGGTCATTTGTTTTTTGTAAAGTATCCGGACTTTTTAACCAGATTAAAGGAAAGCAAAAGCAAGGAAGTTTCTAACAATAATTATGAATTATAGAATAAAAATTATGCCTGCAAGAATTGAAAGTAAGTTGGGTTTATATGATTATAAAGTGAACTTTAGTAGAGTAAATAAAAGTCACTTAAACTTCACCATGTATGCAAGAAAATACAATTACTAGTGATGTATAATTGCATTCTAAGGTTAATAGTAAAGTCTTTAAAAAGTAGTGATTATAAATTTATAGGGATGGGAAAAGTAAATAATAAGATTGTGTCTGTGCCCATGGGGAAAAACAAAACACTTTAACTGCTTATATTAACCTGACACTTTCTTTAAAAGACAAAAGAAATAGCAACCAAAGGAAAAAAAATGCATGAATTATATTTTATTAAGATTTAGAAACCTTTTTCCTTCAAAGGATACCATCAAGAAAGTGAAAATACAACCCACATAATGGAAGAATATATTTGCAAATCATCACTCTGCAAGAGTCTTTTACCTAGAATATATAAAAAATACTTATAACTCAATAATAAAAAATAAATAACCCAATTAAAAAATGGGCAAAGAATCTGAATAAACATTTATCTAGGGAAAATATACATGACCAGTAAACACATGAAAAGTGCTCATTAGTCATAAGGAAAATGCAAATGAAAACCAAAATAAGGCCAGGCTTAGTGGTTCATGCTTATAAGCACTCTGGAGACTGAAGTGGGAGGATTACTTGAGGGCAGGTGTTCAAGACCAGCCTGAGAAAGAGCAAGATCACATCTCTACCAAAAATGGAAAAAAATAAAAAAATAAAAAAAAATAAAGTAGCCTCAGCTCAGTGCTTGTAGCTCAGCAGCTAGAGCGCTAGCCACATACACTGGAGCTGGCAGGTTCGAATCCAGCCTGAGCCTGCCAAGCAACAATGACAGCTACAATCAAAAAATAGCTGGGTGTTGTGGCAGACACCTGTAGTCCCAGCTACTTGGGAGGTTGAGGCAAGAGAATCACTTAAGCCTAAGAGTTGGAGGTTGCCCTGAGGTGTGATGCCACAGCACTAGACCCAGGGTGACAGCTTGAGACTCTGTCTAAAAAAAAAAAAAAAAAAAATGAAAGAAAGAAAGAAAGAAAATAGCCAGATGCGGTGGCACATACCTGTAGTCTTGTTTGAGCCCAGGAACTCAGGCAATGGAGCAAGACTTTGTTTCACAAAATTTTTAAAAAGGAAAGATACTACATCATACTATGGTGCCTATAATTGAGTGTTGTTGAGGTACAGAGTAATTGTAACCCTTATACACATCTGGTCACTTTAAAAAACAGTTTGAATACTCCTGAAATGTTTAAACATATAATTATTCTGTGATGCAAGAATTATATTCCTTGGTATCTACCCGAGGGTAATAAAAACGTATGTTTAAACAAAAATTTGTACATGAAATGTTCACAGCAGTGTATTCATAATAGCCAAAAGTCAAAACAAACCGAATTTATATGAACTGATAAAAAGATAAACAAAATGTGAGAAAATCCATACCATAGAATACTGTTATTCAGCCTTCACAGAGAATGAATTACTCATACATGTTATACAAGGATGAACCTTGAAAACATTATGCTAATTGAAAGAAGCCAACTACAAAAGACCATAAATGTCCAGAATAGATAAGTCTGAAGAGACAGAAAAATTGTTGTCTAAGGATGAGGGATGTGGAAATGGGGGATGATGGCTAAAGCATACAGGGTTTCTGTTTGTGGTAATGAAAACATTCTAAATGCATGGTGCCCCATGATTGCATTAATGTACACAGCTATGATTTAATAATTTAAAACAAAATCTGAAATGACTGTGGTGGGTTTGTACACTTCTGTGAATATAGTAAAAAGTCACTGAATTATACATGTTTAATCAGTGAATCTTATGCTGTGTGAGTTATGTCTCAATGAAGCTTTTATTTAAAAAAGACAGTGACAACAGAAAACTAGTTTGTGATTATAGATGATCCTAAGTTTAATCCACTAGAAATACAATATTAGTGACAAAGTTATTAATTCTGCATAAGAGAATATGTTCTATTTAACTGCTGTGTGGTGAGTTCAAATGATTACCAAGTGTAATGTGTCCATATGGACATTTCAACTCAATAATGCAATTATATTTAGAAAAGCCATTAGCAATATTAAACAAGTTTCAATGAGCTCAGTGGTCAGTAATCATCCTAGAAAATCATCCTAGTATGTTCATTAAAGTGAAAAGAATGCTTACTTTTATGCAGACAATACAAATCTTTCTATCAATGATACATAAAAAAGGCGTAACAGCAATTAAAACCTCTATGCTAGAGTACCTAAAATCACAATATTTAAGTGGAAACATTTATTTCTGTCATAACATAGATCCTAAAACTGAATGCAAAGTATGGTTTTCTTAAAGTTAAGGCTTAATTTTTAATTTTCTCCTTTAAAAACTCTATTTGTATTCAATGTACTCTATTCTAAAATGAAGGCAGTAAATGAGCTAATACAAGTGGGGTGAGGGAAATGCAGGAGTGGGGAGAGGGGAGGAGGGAGGGAGATAAGGGGTCATGGTGTATGGCACACCTTTTGGGGGCAGGATACAATTATAAGAGGGACTTTATCTAACAAATGCAATCAGTGTAACCTAATTCTTTGTACTCTCAATAAATCCTAAGCAATAAAATTAAAATAAAATAAAACTCTATTTTTTTTGTATTTTAAAAAAACAGAAGATCCTTAATCTTTTTTCCAATGAGATATTGCTTTAGTTTATTTTAATGCAAAACATAGAGAGACATTCAAATAATCACAAAATAAAGAGTTTAGTTTAAAACTAAAAACTTATCAAGAAATCAAGATAGGTCTACCAGAGATTTCACTTTCACTCCCTTTTTCTTTCTTTTATCCTTTCTTCCTTGGTAGTCTGTTCCCTTTTTTTTTTGCCTGGGATATTTTCTCTTTATTCTCTTTCTTTACTGTTCCTTTATAATCTTGCCTTTCCCATAGCTTGAGGTGGCACTTTCTCAACTTCAGGCCCAAGTAGGTAAGCACTTCATTTGTAGTACTCCACATAAATCCTATACTGATAAATCTGAGTAGACAAAGTCATATTTTGTTTTTATTTTTGTTTTTTAAACCGGTTATAAATCATAGCTTTCTAGTAAGGCTAAAAACTGTCTACATTCTGGCCAGTGCCCAATTTGAATCTATCAAGTCTGCACTGAATTGTGAGAAGGTCACACAATATAAAAAACTACCTAAGCAGCCAGTGCTATAGATAACTTCTTTAGAAAAGCATGTAGGTAGGACACAATGTCTCTTGCTTGATCAAAGCAGTAAATGTGTACAGTTGACTTTGAACAACATGGGTTTAAACTGCACAGGTCTGCATATGTGGATTTTTTTTTTGGCCAAATGGAGATTGAAAATATAGTATTTGTGGATGTGAACCCACACATAAGGATGGCTGGCTTTTCATATAAGTAGTTCTGCTGAACCAACTGCAGTACATGAGTATGTACAGATTTTGGTATGGGGTGGGAATGATGTTCCCAAAACCAATCTTCCAAGTATACTATTCTAGGGGTTGACTGTATTTTCTATACTATTATTTTAATACTTTTAAGGATGTTGTTTGATAATCCTGAAATGATTCTCAATGTATTTCATTATGGAAATATATTGATGACATAATCTAAAGAAAACTTCATACAAACATAAGAGGAAAACAAACTATATGGACTCCATTAAATGTCTGAAGACCTAATAGCCAAGGCTTTATTTAGACCAAGTGATTTTTCCCATCTCTTTGAGTCCAATTATCTTGTTGGTCTACTACTGTAGAAATACACCATTCAGAGTGTATGAAGATATATGAACAAAATCTTTCATTAGGAAATATCACATTCAGTTAATATATAGATGTGTTAGCTCTTCTTGATTTTAAAAAGTTAATTTGGTTAATTTTAAATGGTATTATTTTTGTCTATATAGAATACAGATAAAACTTAGCCTTCAATTTAAAATCGCTTCAATGTAAAAGGCTATTCTCTACTTATATCTTTTGTTTTACATATATTATTGGATATTGATAGGAAAATTTTCAACCACTTTACATTGCATGACTCTGTTGTCATTGATATGGAATCACAAAATTCAATTGTGTCAATGATAAATAAATTTGTAAACTTATATGTGCTTACATTAATTTTAACTGATGTCAAATGTGACTAGTAAATGAAAACTAAAGTTTTCAGGTCCTAAGTTATAATGTCATACGATAGAATAATAACAATCAGCTGAGACAAAACTACACAGTATCAACATTGAAATAGGATTCAGGAGATTGTTTCTAGTTCAATATCTAACAAGTATTATCTTTGTGAAAAAGCAATACCCCTTTTTTGGCTTTCAAGTATTAGATATTAAAAGATAAAATTCATATAAATATCTCTAAGGACCCTTCCTCTGAGCATAATGAGCATAATAATGTTCACCAATATGTCTGTTTCTTTTACCTTGCCTCCAACCAGGAGCCCTTTCCTACTTTCCTAAAGCTAGGTGTCTGTTTGCTTTTGGCCAATGAAACTGTGAAGTGACATGTGCCCTTTCTGGGTTGAAGAATTTAAAAGTTTGTAGTCAGCGAGGATGGAGTGGCTTATGTCTGTGATCTAGCACTCTGGGAGGCTGAGGGGGGAATATCTCTTGAGCTCAGGAATTCAAGTTGGAGATTAGCCTAAGCAAGAGCAATAGTTCCTACAAAACAAAAACATCAGCCAGGTGTGCTGGCTCATACCTGTAATCCTAGCACCCTGGGATGCTGAGGTGAGTTGAATGCTTGAGCTCAGGAGTTTGAGACCAGCCTGAACAAGACTGAGACCCTGTTTCTACTAAAAAGATGTATAGAAAAACTGAGGCAAGAGGATTGCTTGAGCCCAAGAATTTGAGGTTGCAGTGAGCTATGATGATGCCATGGCACTTTACCAGGGCAATAGCTTGAGATGCTGTCTAAACAAAACAAAACAAAACAACAACAAACATTGTGGTTCATGCCTGTAATCCCAGATACTCAGGAGGCTGAGCCCAGGAGTTTGAGGTTACATTGAGCTGTGATGACACCACTGCACTCTAAGAGGAGCAATAGAGAGATAGATTCTGCTTCAAATATAGCACACAAAATCCCAAAACAACAGATGTTGGCGTGGATATGGAAAAAAGGGAGCACTTCTGCACTGCTGGTGGGAATGCAAGCTAGTACATTTCTTTTGGAAGGAAATTTGGAGAACACTCAGGGATTTAAATGTAGACCTGCCATTTGATCCTGCAATTCCTCTTCCAGGTGTATATTCAAAAGACAAAAAATCATTTGGCAATAAAGATATTTGCACCAGATTTTCCATTGCAGCTCAATTCATAATTGCCAAGTCATGGAAGAAGCCCAAGTGCCCATCGACCCATGAATGGATTAATAAATTGTGGTATATGTATACCATGGAATACTATGCAGCAGTAAAAAAAAAATAGAGACTTTATTTCTTTTATATTTACATGGATGGAGCTGAAAAATGTTCTTCTTAGTAAAGTATCTCAGGAATGGAAAAAATATATCCAATGTACTCAGTACTACTGTGAAACCAATTTATAATCACTCATACTTGCATATGAAAAATGAAACACAACTTTAGCCTGGGGAGGGGAGGGGTTGGAGGGAGAGTAGGGGATAATAGGGGGACCACACCCATTGAGCACAATGCAAGTACAAGTTGGATCTATCATGTGTAGAACATAAATGTCCTAATGCTATAATTGAGTAAATGAGGTAAAAGCTATGTTGATTAGTATGATGTAAGCACTCCAATTTGTACAAATAATCAACACATTTAAAATAGCATACATGTATTTATGATCAATGTACAAAAGACTTAATAAAAAATATATACATATAGCACAAAATAAAAGACTTTGTGGATAATTCTATACATTCTCCTTCCCCCTAGCTACCAGCAGGTGGAGTTACAGATGGTGGAGTCTCCATCACTCTGGACTCTTGAGTGGAAACGATGTGAAATAAAGAGCCCTTGAAACACATAATGGGTATGTAGAGAGAGCAAAAAATGTACCTTGTTCTTTGTAAGCCACTGAGAGTTAGAGCTTGTTTGCTCCTCAGAGCACAACCTAGCCTTCTGTGACTGATACAAATGGTACCAGAAATGAAGTGCTGCTTTAACAAGAAGAACAACAAAAATCCCTATGATAAATGGCATTAACTTTAAAGCCCAGTAATGTTTGGCAGAGAAAAAACTCCTATCTGAGACTGCAAACAAATTTAAGGAAAACTTTTCCCTTGGACAGAATGGGTCAGAGAAAAGAATCTAAGAGAATCTCTCATGCTAAAGTCCTAGAGGCTCAAACTACTGGCCATTACAGGCAGTATCTTTGTTACAAATGAGATAGGTTCTATATGTTATCCTTAAATTGAATTTGTATTTAAATTGGAGCAAGTATATTTACCTATTACCTTAATAGTCTCTGTTCATAAATGTGAGTTGTATGTCAGTCTGATGTTTGTAATTTGGGGACTGCCTGTAATTGAATAGATACTAATAGAAGCATCAAAATCAATAAAGTATTTCTGGAAATTGTGTCTTGAACAGAACTGTCATTACAGGTTCTGGTATGTGAAACTGACTATAATAAAATGGATAAGAAGCCTACTAAGTTTTTGAGAGTTCTTTTGCCAGTTGTGGGATACCACTGACTAGTAAGATTAAAAAGGGGTGGAGGGGCAAGATGGCTGACTAGAGGCAACTTTTGCCAGAAGCTCCTCTCCATAAGAGGAAAAGTTGGACTGAAGTGAACTCATAGAAGTTGAAATTGGGGAGTTGAGCTTAAGGAGAAGAAATTAAGGTGCACATAATCCCCACTTATGCAAACTTCAAGGGTGAGAAAGAGGAAGAAAGATAACAGAAACTAGGTATAGAGCAACTAAACTTAAGGTGCTTGGTGCAGAAGGGGAAGGGAGACACCCACAATCTGGAGGCCTAGTCATCATGGGCTTTCCTCAAGGAAGCAGGGAACAAAGGACATCTTATCTCACTCCACAGGAGAGAGCCAAAAGTTCCAGATCTTCTGTACCTAGGAATTTCCACCTGTGCATCCCCATTATGCCTAGCACAAAAGTGACTACATTTCTCTTTGCAGTTCTGAGATCACAGCCCACCCTCCCCTATCTCTGGATGCTTGATGAACTGCCCCCTGAGGACACCAAAGTGTTTTTCAAGATCTCTGAGAGACTTATGCATTGTGTAGGCCACTATGCCCAGTGCAACCCACTCCCTAATGTGAGAGGAAATTGTGGCACTGGAACACTAACTTTGGTTTATGTGGTCCCTCCTGGCTTTCCTGCCTGCTAGGGGGAACCATTTCCCTGCCCTCTTGAGAAGCACTTCTCACTGTCTATGCCTGGTGGACCCCAGATACCTTCCTACTAACTAGGAGAGAGATAGGCCTAGACTCAGGCATGCACCCCCCCACCCCATGGAAAGATTCAAGAACCAGATATCTACTGGAAGTGGGTCTGCGTTCACAACTAATTTGAATTTGTTTGTGTAAAGGAGTATTGGTGCTATGTGGGGTGAGAATATGGGTTTTGTCCACAGATTCACTTCCTCCTGCTGTCCCCAGTGGGAGGCAGCAGCAAATCAAATATTTCACAGCAAGGACTCTAGAAAAATGCAGTGGCTCCTTTAAACTGGGTGGAGGAAAGGCTGAGGACACAAGGATAGAATCATTTTTCTCTACCTAATCAAGACTGGCCCTCAGAGCCTCTCATTCTGTAGCCCTGCAAAAGAGGGAGCTTCATGAAGCTTCAGGGAAAGGGCCACAGGCACAAACCCCACATCATAGGCAAAGAGATGGTAAGGTCCATTTCTTAGGGTTTCAAGATGTGATCTCACCCCATCAGTTTTAGTTGCCAAATAGGTGTCTGAGATGTTTCCTAAGGATCTCCACTTAGATTATCTCTCAATAATTATTTAGGAACAATCTAACATTTCAACTAAAAAAAAATAATTAATATTAAAAAAACTGAAAATACACATGGAAAGGAACCAGCAGAAGAATTCTGGCAACATGAAAAATAAGAACAGACCAACTCCCCTGAGAGATTACAGGGGAGATACAGCAGAGAATACCATCCATAGAGAAATTATTGAAATGTCAGAAATAGTATTCAAAATATGGATGGCAAATAAGAAAAGTGGAATTGAGGACAAGATGGAAATAGAAATCAAAAAAATAGTCCAAAAATTTCTGAAGAAATTAGTGAAATTAAAAACAAAGTCACCAAGGGTATAGACATAATAAGGAAAGGTGTAGCAGAGCTTAAGGAATTGAAAGAGGCATTCAAGGAAATTGAAAACACAGTAGAGAGCCTCTATAATAAATCAGAACATGGAGAAGAAAGAATTTCTGGAATCAAAGATAAGGCTTTTAAACTAATAAAATCATTCAAAGGGAGGAGAGAGAGAACAAAGCCAGAATATTCCCTGAGAGAGTAATGGGCTTATTCCAAAATATTGAACATTCAAATTATAGGGATTCCTCAAGGAGAAGAGGATGATCCTAAAATCACTGAAGCTCAACTTTAAGATAGTATGGTGAAGAATTTCCAAGGCATTGCAAGAGAGACAGAAATTCAGGTAGTAGTAAGTTTTAGAACCCCATTAGGACTCAATCCAAACAAAGCACCTCCTACACACATTGACTTGACAAAGTCAATATGAAATAGAAAATCCAGGAAGCAGCCAGGTATAAGAAAAGTCTTACCTACCAAGGGAAAAATATCAGAATGACAGCAGACCACTCAGCTGAAACTTTTCAAGCCAGAAGAGGGTGATTATTGGACTAGAACCTTCTTTAAAAAATTATAGCTCAGGATCCTGTATCTTGGTAACCTGAATTTAATTTGTAATGGAGAAATCAAATATTTTACTGACGTGTAAATGTTAAGGAAATTTGCCATGATAAGATAGGCAATACAGGAAGTGCTCAGACCTATTCTTTATCCTGACCAGCACAATGGTTCATCAGCAAAGAAACACATCCAGAAATTAAAGAACAAAACCTATTTTCCACAATGGTACAAAGGATAAAACTAAGCACTGAACCTCCACAAAACAAAACAATACTCCATCATACCTATCAATTCTCTCAACAAATATGAATGGTTTGAATTCCCCAATGAAGAAGCAGAGGCTCGCTTACTGGATACAAAAGCTCAAACACAATATCTATTGTCTCCAAGAATATAACTAACATCTAAGGAAAAAAAAAAAAAAAATCCAGAGCAAAAAGATATAAACCATCACCCAGGCAAATGGACATCAGAAAAAGCAGAAGTTGCATTCTTATTTGCAGATACAATTGGATTTAAACCAACAAAAATAAGAAAAGACAAGAATGGACAGTACTTGCATGGTCAAGGAAAGCATACAACATGAAGAGATTTCAATCATTAACATTTATATATTCAATCTAAATGCACTTAGATACATTTAAAAAAGCCCTAAATGATCTGAACAATGCAATATTTTTCAGCTCCATAATAGTAGATTTCAAAACTCCTCTGATGGAACTGGACAGATCCTCCAAATGGAAACTAAACAAAGAGGTAATGGACGTAAACATTACCCAGAACAAACAGACTTAACAGACATATACTGAACTTTTCATCCTAATAAAACTGAGCATACATCCTTCTCATCAGTTCATGGATCATCCTGCAAGGTTGATCATATCATAGGGCACAAAAAAAAACCTCAGCAAACTTAAAGGAAGAGAAATTAGTCCTTGTATCTTCTTGGACCATTACAGAATAAAAGTTGAACTCAACACCAAGAGAAGTCTTCATACCCATAGAAAGTCATGGAAACTAAATAACCTTATACTGAATGACAGCTGGATTAAGGATGAGATTAGGAAAGAAATCATTAGATTTCTTGAACAAAACAATAATGAAGCCTATAAGCTATCAAAACCTTTGGGAATCTGCAAAGGCAGTACTAAAAGGCAAATTTATAGTATTAGATGCCTTCATCCAGAAAACAGAGCAAGTCAACATCCTAATGGACCATCTCAAGCAACTGCAAAAAGAAGAACAATTCAACCCCGAACTCAACAGAAGAAAAGACATAAGCAAAATCAGAGCAGAAGTAAATGAAATCAAGAACATAAGAATCATTCAGAAGATCAACAAAACAAAAAGTTGGTTCTTTGAAAAGATTAATAAAATCAATAAACTCTTCACCAAACTAATCAGAAACAGAAAAATGATATCTCTAATAACCTCAATCAGAAAAAAAAGGGGAAATAATAACAGATACGACAGAAATATCAAAGATCATTAATGATTACTACAAAAAGTTGTATGCCCAGAAATTTGTAAATGTGGAGGAAATGGACCAATACCTGGAAGCATCCCACCTTCCTAAACTCAACCAGAAATAATTACAATTTTGAATAGACTTATATAAAGCTCTGAAATTGCATCAACAATACAAAATCTTCCAACAAAGAAAAGCCCTGGACCAGATGGTTTCACACAAGAATTCTATGATACCTTCAAAGAGGAAATCGTACCTACATTGCATAACCTATTCCAAAATGTAGACAAGGAATAAATCCTCCTCAACATGTTTTACAAAGCAAATATCACCTTGATTCCAAAACCAGGAAAGGACATTGCAAAAAAGAAAAATTATAGGCCAATGGTGTTAAAGAATAGCGATGCAAAAATACTCAATAAGATCCTACCAAAAACAGTACAGTAACACATGAAAAAAAATTATACATCACGATCAAGTCAGTTTTATCCCAATGATGCAAGATTGGTTTAATATACATAGATCCACATATGTAATTCACCACATAAATAAAATAAAAAACAAAGACCAAATGATTCTCTCAACTGATGCAGAGAAGGCCTTTGACAAAATTCAGCATACTTTTCTGACACTTAAGAACACTTAAGAAAACAGGCATAGATTGGATATTTCTTAAACAGATAGAGGCTATATACAACAAACACACAGCCAATATAATCCTGAATAGAGTAAAACTGAAAGTATTTCCACTTAGAACTGGAACTAGAAAAAGATGCCCACTATTGCCACTATTATATAACTTAGTGATAGAAATCTTAGTCATTACAATCAGGCAAGAGAAGGAAATAAAGGATATTCAAATGGAGACAGAGGAGAGTGAAGACTCTGACTCTTCACTGACAGCATGATCTGATGCCTGGAAAACCACAGGGATCCAAATACAAAGTATTTAGAAGTAATCAAGAAATATTGTAACCTCTCAGGGTATAAAATCAGTATCTACAAATCAGTAGCCTTCATATATGCCAATCAGAAAAAAAGCTGAGAATAAAATCAAAGACACAATACCTGTCACAGTAGCTGTAAAGAAGATGAAATATCTGGGAATATACCTAACAAAGGACGTGAAGGACCTTTATAAGGAGAATGATAAAACCAAGAGAAAAGAAATAGCAGAAGACATTAACAAATGGAAGAACATACAATGCTTGTGGCTGGGAAGAATCAACATTGTGAAAATGTCTACACTACCCAAAGGAATCTACAGATCTAATGTGGTCCCCATCAGTGTACTAACTTCATACTTTGAAGAACTTGAAAAAATAGTATTTTGTTTCACATGGAACCAGAAAAAACCTCTAATAGTCAATAAAATTTTAAGAAATAAAAACAAATCTGGAGGCATAACATTACCAGACTTCAGGTATAGTAAAAGTCTACAATGATCAAAACAGCATGGTACTGTCTCAAAAATGGAGATATAGATCTATGGAATAGAATAGAGAACCTACAAGATAAGCCCAGCCACATATTGCCATCTGATCTTTGATAAACCAAACAAAAGCATGTACTGGTGAAAAGAATCCCTATTTAATAAATGGTGGTGGGAGAACTGCTTAGCTACATGTAGAAGACTGAAATTGGACTCATACTTCTCACTATTGACAAAAATTAACTCTTGCTGAATAAAAGATTTAAATTTAAGACATAAAACATACAAAATCAGCCTGGGAAGAGATTTCATGATAATACCACTCTGGCAATAGCAGCAACATCATAAAAAATAAAATAAAATAAAATAAAATAAAATAAAATAAAATGAAATGAAATGAAATGAAATGAAATGAAATGAAATGAAATGAAATGAAATGAAATGAAATGAACAGGATCAAGCTAAAAAGCCTCTGCACAGCTAAGGTGGGCCAATATTAACACAAACAGACAGCCTGCAGAATGGGAGAAGATATTTACATGCTATGAATCTGACAAAGGTCTAATAACCAGAATCTATAGAGAACTCAAACTAATCAACAAGAAAATAGACTACAACCCCATTTTTAAGTGGACAAGAGATTTGAACAGAAACTTCTCTGAAGATGACAAATGAATAGCCAACAAACACATAAAAATGCTTGTTGTCAGTAATCATCAGAGGAATGCAAAGGAAAACCATTCTGAGATATCACCTAACCACAGTGAGATTAGCCCACATCACAAAATCTGAACCTGCAGATGCTGGCATGGATTTGGAGAGAAGGGAACACTTTTGCACTGTTGGTGGGATTGCAAACTAATATTACCTCTATGGAAAGAAGTATAGAGAATTCTCAAAGAACTAAAAGTTGATCTTCCATTTGACACTGCAATACCATACTAGGTATCTACCCAGAAGAACAAAAATCATTTTACCTCAAGGACTTTTGAACCAGAATGTATACTGCTGCTCAATTCACAATTGCCTAGACATGGAATAAACCCAAGTGCCTGCCAAACCATGAATGGATTAACAAACTGTAGTATATGTATACCATGGAGTACTATTTAATCATAAAAAGATGGAGACTACATATTTTGTGTTTACCTGGATGGAGTTGAAACTCATTCTTCTTAGTAAAGTATCTCAAAAATGGAAAAAATATATATCCAATGTATTAAATACTAGTATGAAATGAATATATAGACAACTACAAGCACACATGAAAGAAAAACACAAGTATAGTTTGCTGAGAGTGAGGAGAGAGAAGCAAAAGGGGATGGGGGAGGAGGGAGATTGATTGGCAGGATCTCACCTAATGTAAACAATGTGAAGGTATGCAGCATGGCCTCTGGGTGTAGGGCTCAGCTACAACTTTAATTTTACCATAGAAATGAAAGCAATGTAACCTAAACATCTGTACTTTTATATTAATCTGAAGTAAAAAAAAAAAAAAAAAAGGAATACTAAACTCATAATTATGAAAAAAGTTTTAAATATGTTAGATTTACCTAGTACATTTTAGTGAAAATTGAAGAAATGATTTGATTTAAAAGAAAGGGTACCCAGTTACGTGTGGAGATTAAAGTGAGAAATCTGTTCAGCTCTTTAGTAGTGCATATAACATATCACCCTATTTATTGGTGGCAAATTCTGTAGAATGTAACCAGTAAGATTAGAGAAGAATGGACTGGGAGCCCTTTCCCAAAGAATGGAATTATCCCTTCTAATGTCTTGCTTTTAGATAATGAAATGTAAATAATTCAATTTTGTAGCCTTTGGGGTATAATCAAGTGACAAGCACACAAAATTGCTCAATAAATATTTAACATTTCATGAACATAGACATAAAAGGAAATTTCCAGGCTTTTGATAATTAACCCAAATGGGAAAATGCATCCATAGAGATTTTAATGAAAATATGATTTTCCTAACAATGTACAGATAGTTAATCCACTTCTAACCAATAGTAATTCTAGATTTTATTAGAGTTGATGGGTTTTCCTTTCATGGAATGTTTTTGATCCAAAATCTTTTAAAAAGTACTTAAATTTAATAGTGAGCTAGGTAATTCAGACTAATCCTCCTACTGAGGATAACTACAGTAGCTGATTAAAAAATAGTCATCTTCTTAGAACTATTTGTGATCTAACAACACTGCAGAGAATTACTGCATTAGGATATGGAATAGCATCGAAAAACTGCAGATGGATGGAAATAAGGAGCCATTTTTCTCTTCTGGCAGGATTGGTAAACTATGAAGTACAAGTCCAGCCTATGTACTGTTTTTTTGGTCACCAGTGGATAGGTAGGCCACCTCTTTTCCTAAAATTAGATTGAGATGATCTCAATCCACAAGTACTAACAGGCGTTCAGCAGAAGAAAATATATATTCTTTCTGGTAAATGATTATTTCTGCAAACAATTGTACAAATACAATGCAGAGCCAAAAATTTAAAATAATCATGTGCAAAAGACGACAAGACTACAGGAACAAAAATCAGCAGAGCAAAAAACAATAGAAACAGACTAAAATTGGCTCCAGAGACATACATTAAAATCTATCCAAGTGATTTAGTATTAGTGGAAATTCTTCACATTGCCAATTCATTGAATTTCTTTCAAAGTTTTTTTTTTTTTTTTTTTTTTTTTTTTTTTTAACCTCCTAGTGGAATGGCTAAAAATGGCTAGGAAGAGGAAACAGAACATTCTTCAGTGTATTTTAATACATTGAATCATTGTCTATCTCATATCGATTCAACTGACTCTGTTCTATTTCTGTATTCTCAGCGGCATGGAAGGTATGTACTTTATCAAATTAACATGAGCCAAGGGGGTTGTTTCCTCTACTCTACTTATTGAAACAACATCAAGTATCCAGTCTATAAATGAGAATGACTCTTTGCAACTTCCAATGGCTGATCTATTAGCTCAGGTTTCTGATGGGCCAATAAGATCAATCATTGAGTTTAAGTAGACAATCAAAAATGAACTTTTATTCACACCAAATAAATGCAACTATGTGAAGTTAAAATGCTAGTGGAAGTTGAAAAATAAAGAAAATTTCTCAAAGAAACATCATATTGGCTTGACAAGAAAAAAATGGGATTATCTAAAAATCACATAGTGTAAAGACTAAATTGTTCTAAAGTGGTTTGAATTACCTCTAAATTTATCAAAGGGAAGTGAAAAGAGACAAATATAGCTCTGAAAAGATACTTATAGTGATAACTTGCCATAGTGGGGTGCGAGGCAGTTGTTAGCATAAGCCTTAGGTGCCAAGCAAGGTGAATCCATCAGACTTATGTCAAAGTAATGCTGCCCCTGACTAAAGGAGACATTTTGCAAGCATGAGGCATATCATCATAATTTTTCTGCATTTTATGTGTTTTGTCTCTCATTTGGCACATCAGTAGCTCTGACCTTTTAAAGTCATCCTTTACTGAGCCAGAGAAGTGAAATACCAGTCAAATTTTTGAGGAGGAATGGAGAGGAAAGCAAATGCTTTGCAGATGCAGCCCCTCCTTTCTCTGGCAACAGGTAGTCTATTTTAGCCTTACTAAACAACTTAGGCCAATTTTTAAGCCTATAAACCAGAGGAAGTTGCCAAGTATTGTCCTTTTTTCCCACAGATGCATATTACTTTCTAGATCCCTCCAATATTATTTTTGTGTTGAAGACTTTACATACTTAAAAAGGATGTGTAATCTAAAAATAGAAATTAATTGTTATACTTTCAATTGCTTAAATCATCTTAAACTAATACTTGAAGGTCCTGATAGTTTGGTCCTGACCTACATTTTTAAAACATCCTTCACTACTTTTGCATCTTTTTCTAAAAATGTGCTTTGTCTTACTGCTTCCTGAGAATACATCTAAGTTATCCATTTTATTGACTGAGATGGTCATTTCTTTATGTTTTAACTGATCCTTTTGCTTTACACTTGGGATGGTAAGTACTATGATCATTCTGGTATTACCTTGTTGATAATATCACTCTCATGTACCTTGATCTTTGTTTTTCAGTGAATATTCTGGTTAATGTTTATCCTTGTAGTTGTCCCTCTGCCTTATAATGAAGAGAACATCTTATCCTTAACATAGATATTACTGTCAATATGAGAGACATAGAGGATAGTGTCTTAAGTGTTTGGTTTCTAGGAGACTGCCCAGGTTCAAATCCCAGTACCAGGATGTATCGGCTGTGTGACCTCAGGCAATTTATTTTAGTAAGTTGATGGGCAGTTGGATTGTTTACAGTTTTTGGCTGTCATGGCAAAAAAATAAATTTTGAACATTTACATAAAATGTTGATTTCCATTTATCTTTTTTAATTGACAAATAATAATTATATATTTGTGATGTAAAATATAATGTTTTGATGTATGTATTAATTTTGAAATAGCTAAATCTAGCTATTTAATACATGTATTATCTCACTTACATTTTTGTGGTGAAAATACTTGAAATCTACTTACTGTCTTAGCAATTTTCAAGTGTACAATGTATTGTTATTAATTACATAGTATAGTCATCATGATTTACAATACATCTCTTGAACTTATTCCTCTTATCTTACTGAAAGTTTGTGTCTTTTGACCAACATGTCCCAATCCTACCACCCCCAACCTCTGGTAACCTGATAGCCATCATTTTACTCTCTTTTTCTATGAGTTCAATTTTTTTAGATTCCATACACAAGTGAGATGATATGGTATTTGCCTTTGCATGTTTGGTTTATTTCATTTAGCCTAATGTACTCCTGCTTCATCTATGTTGTTGCAAATGACAATATTTCCTTCTTTTCTTATTTCTGAATAGTATTCCACTATGTGTATATATATACATATTTTCATTATGTTAAGTAAAATAAGCCAGGCAGAGACAGACAGATACCAGATGATCTCACTTACGTGTAGAATCTAAAAGGATCAAACTCATAGAAGTAGAGAGTAAATGGTGTTTAACAGAGATAGATAGAATAAGCCTAAGGGATCTTTTGTACAACATGGTGACTATATTTAATAGCAATGTATTGTATTCTTGAAAACTGATGAGAGCAAAAAATGTGTGTAAAGTAATACAGATGTTAATTAGCTCAGTTTAGTCATTCCACAATGTACAGTTGACCCTTGAACAACATGAGTTTGAACTTTGTGAGTCCATTTATATGCAGCTTTTTTTTTCTTTAATAACCAAACATGGATTGAAACTACAGTATTTGAGGAGATGTGAAATCTGCATACACAGAGGGCTGCTAACTTTTTGTATACCCAGGTTCAATAGGGCTCACTGCAGGACTTGAGTATGCATAAATTTGGTTATATATGGGCAGTTCTGGAACAAATCCCCATGTATATTGAGGGACAACTATATACGTATTTCAAAATGACATATACATTACATTTTAATGTGGTAAATATATACAATTTTTATTTGTCAATTAAAACATTTTTTGAGTGCTTCAAAAAATGCCTACTGCAAAATATTCATACTCAATATCATACTAGGTAGTAAAAGACTGAAAGTGTTCCCCTAAGATTAAGAATAAGACAAAGATGCTTATTTTTACTTCTATTCAACATTGTACTGGAAGTTCTAACCAGTGCAATTAAGCATGAAAAAAATAAAACGCATTTAAATGTGAAAAAAAGAGGTAAAATTATCTCTATTCATAGATTGCATGGTCCTATTTATAGAAAATTCTAAAGGATCCACAAAAACAATTAGTGCTAATAAATGCATATAGCAAAATTGCAGGATACAAGATGAATGTGCAAAATTCAGTTTTGTTTTTATATATTAGCAATGAATAATCTTAAAAAGAAATTAAGAAAATTCCAAGTGTAATAGCATTCAAAAATTTAAAATACATAAAAATAAATTTAACTAAAGAGGGAAAACATATATATATATCTACCCAAACCCACAAAATATTGCTTAAAGTAATTAAAGCAGATCTAAATAAATGGCAAGACATTCCATTTACATAATTTAGAAAACTAAATGTTACTGGGATGACAGTACTTTCTTTTTCTTCTTTTCTTTTTTTTTTTCTTCCTCAGTATTAAAATCTTGTGATGGCAGTACTTTTTAAAGCACCCTACAGATTCAGTGTAACTCATAGCTATGAAAAACTATGACCTTTTTGCACAAATGGATAAGCTGGTCCAAAAATTCATGTGGAATTACAAATGATTCTGAATAGCCAAATTAATCTTGAAAAAGTACAAAGTCAGAAGACTCAGAGAACTCACATGTTTCAATTTCATAGCATACTACTGAGGTCTTATAATTAAAACAATGTGGTACTGGCATAAAAACAGATTTATAAAACTATGGAATAGAACTGAGAGTCCATAAATATGTCAATGACTAATTAAATTTTTGACAAGGGTATCAAAGCTATTCAACAGGAAAAGAAAAGTCCTTCTGACAAATTGTGCTGGGACAACTACATAACTATAGGCAAAATAATGAATTTTAGCTCTTCCTCATACCATATACAAAACTAAACTTAAAATGGATTAGCTACCTAAATTTAAGAGTTTACACTGTATAATTCTTGGAAGAATACATACTGATCAATCTTCTTGACCTTGGATTTGGCAGTGGTTTCCTAGATACAATACCAAAACCACACCAACAAAAGAAAAAAATGAGTATTCTGAACTTCATTAAAATTAAACTTTTTTTGCGTCAAATCATAATATAAAGAGAGTGAAAAGACAACCCACAGGATAGGAGAAAGTGTTTGCAAATCATATATCTCATCTGAATCTAATATTCAGACTATATGATATGTTATACATATATATATATATATATATATATATATATATATATATATATATAATCTCCCATATATAGAGAACATATTATATGTATCCCATATATAGAAAAAAATATATATCTTATATGTGTTTATATATATATGTGTATATATATATATATATACATATATATATATATATAATTCAGAGACAATATGTTACTACAAATGCCTAACAAGCAAATCGGAAGATGCTCACAATCACTAATCATTAGGAAAATGCAAATAAATCTAAACCACAATGAGATAGCACTTTATATGCACTAGGATGACTACAATCAAAAATACAGAAAATAACAAATGTTGCTGAGGATCTAGAGAAATTGGCATTTTCACAAATGACTAGTGGGAACATAAAATCATGCCACTCTTTGAGAAACAGTTTGTGGGTTCCTTAAAAAGCTATATGAAATTATCATATAACCCAGCAATTATGTATACCCAAAGAATTTAAAACAGTTGTTCAAACAAATATTTGTCCAAAAATTTATATAGCTGCACTACTCATAACAGCCCAAAGGTGGAAAAAAATCCAAACGCCCAACAGCTGATGAATGGATAAGGAGAATGTGGTACATTCAGACAAGGGAATATCACTCAGCTATAAAACGGCATAAAGTCCTGTTACTGGGTACAATGGGAATGAATCATGAAAACATTGTGCTGAGTGAAAGAAGCTAGAAATAAAAGAACATATATTGTATGTATGCATTTATGTGAAATATCCAGAATAAGCAAATTCTTAAAAACAGAAAGTAGATGAGTAGTAGCCAGGAGCTGGGGAAGTAAAAAAATGGAGAATCACTATTTAATGGATATGAGGTTTCCTTTTGGGGTGATGAAAATGTTCCTGAACTAGTCACAATGACTACAATATTATGAATTTTCTAAATTCCACTGAATTGTATACTTTAAAATGGTTTAAATGGTAATGCATATTTTACTATAATAATAAAACAAAGCAAAAAAAGCCAATTTTACCTAATGTGCTCATATTCTTTAAATATTCATATTCCAGATCTTATGTGTATTTACTAACATGTAAGGTTGATCCCATGAGAGGTAATCTTCCATTACTGAAAATGGAACATGAGTCATTATAATCTGTGAATGGTACCCTTTGAATATTCCTAGACTTCCAGTGCTCATTCTGCCTCTCTTTGGAACACATTCATTGGTTCTGGGAAAATCCTCCACTGAGGATCTGTTATGATAGTTATGGGTTATGCATGATACTTGTCTTCACTGACTCCATAAGACTGCTTTTCAATATGTTACCAGAATTCTTTCTGCAGTAGGTCCTTGGTCTTAGGAATTCAAAGAATGAATCCATGGACCACAGATCAGTGGTAAGATAGGATTTATTAGACAGAAAGGATTGAAGAAGTATTAAAAAGCACCAAAGCTTCTGGCAGAGAGAAAGACCCAACTGGGAAGTCTCCATGGGTCTTTTGTCTAGGGGTATAAGATCTTGAGAATTACATTTGGCCATGACTTTGTAGATGGGAGATTCCATTTTGATATTAATGAGTATATTAACTATGAATGAATGTCACCCCTCCAAAGAGGGCCCGCAGATTACCTGAAATTTCTCAGGCCTAGGTAATGGGGGTCCCCTGTCCAACTCTGAATGAAGGAACCCTGTGTCCATTCAGATTCAAGATTCTAGCTTCAAATTTATTGGTTGCAGCCACCAAGGGTGCTGTTGGTATTCTTTCTCTCTCTCTCTCTCTCTTTTTTTTTTTTTTTTTTTTTTGTTTGGTTGTTGTTGTTGTTGTTGTTGTTGCAGTTTGGCCAGGGCTGGGTTCAAAGCTGCCACCCTCAGTATATGGGGCTGGCGCCTGACTCACGGAGCCACAGAAGAATCCATTTCAAGACATCTCAGTTTTGTTTACTCCTAGAGCATCCGTAACTATTCCCTGATGCTTGTGTACCTTTTTGCCCCGTCATTGGTGGACACTAAGATCACTGTGAACACTCCCCCTTTGTCTCTCTCTACTCTGAAGCCCTAGGCTGAAACTTTCATGCCTTTAGTCTTTATTCAAAAATAATATTTTTTGTCTTCCCTTATCTGATCTGGCAATGGGTGCTTTGTATTGGTAAGCCTATTTTTAAAATACCTTATGATTATTTCACATTATCTGAGTATGGTATAAATTGTACTTTAGCATGTTAGACTACTTGACTCCTTTTTTGTTTTTCTCTTAAGTCTTTGCCAAAACTCTGAGCCCACTGGAAAAGTCACATTTAACATACTACTTTGATAATAAATATCCTTTGTTGATATTTCTTTTCTCCCCAAATTTGTCTTTTTTTGTTATATGTATCTGTTTTAACTTTTGCTCAGCTTCTCTTATCTTGCATTTTTACAATCATTCTTCTACCTAGCAAATTAAGAAACTTCCCTGAGACTAGGAGCAGTGGCTCATACCTACAGTACCAGCATTGTGGAAGGCAGATACGGAAGGATCACTTGAAGCCAGAAGTTTGAGACCAACCTGGGCAACATATCTAGATCTGTCTCTACAAAAAAAAAAAAAAAAAAAAAAGTTTAAAAATTAGGCAGGTATGGTGGCACATGCCTGTAGTCTCAGCTACTCCAGAGAACAAAGTGAGAGGATCATTGACCCCAGGAATTTGAGGCTACAGTGATCTCCCTCACTCTACTGCACTCGAGCCTGGGTGGTAGAGTAAAGGGAAAAAAAAATTTCCTTAAGAACAAAATATTCTTAACAAAGTACAAAGTCTTGTAAATAACAAATTTTCCTTAAGTATATTATTTTTCTCTAACAAATTCTGTCTCCATGAGGATTTCTTATAATTAGAAAATAACAATGTTTGGGAAAAGTATCCCAAGGAAGGCTATTCTTTTAGAAACAATATATCCATTTTTTTTAAAGCCTGGACATCATCACTGTACAATACATACATGTAATAAAACTGCACTCATATCCCCTAAATCTATTGCAATAAAAAAAGAAAGAAATCCCTCCATTTATTTGTGTTCAAAGAACAACCATCCCTCTTCTCCATATTGTAAGACTCACTGTTCACTTTTTAAGACTTCCAAGACTCTCAGGTAAGTCCCTTGTTTACTTGTGGCAAGGCCAAACACTGGCTTTTGCCCTTTTTCCTGAACCTGCTAACAAATCCAGACATATGCCTTAAGACTCCCCATTCTTTGTCCCATGAATGCTCAAGTGAGAATAGAACTCTGCAACTAGCTAGATACATCAAGAAACATTTCCTGTTGAGCTGATTGCTGGAGACCTCTCAGATTACAAAAACAAGACCAACTGTTAATCACCTCACCTTGTCTTCTCCTCCCTTCAATATTCCAAGGCAAAACCTTCTTGCTTGTGCAGTGATGCTCTGATCTTTAAGACTGGAATGTCCTCCCTATTGCAATAGCCTGAATAAAACCAATCCTTCTAAACAAAACTAAACAGCCCTCCTAATACGTCCAATTTTCTCTGGTGTTTGCCTGTGTTCAGTTTATAAGTACCCTGTCTGACAAATAAAACAGTTGACAAATGTATCATATGTACTGTAAAATAATTGTGGCCTTTTCACAAACTAGGAGCAAAGCTAATTTGTAGTATTCTAAAGTCTTTATCGTTCTTTTCTTCTACTATCCCCTTATGCCAAATTAATTTTAAAAGTTCCTTAAACACTGTTTTTGGCTTTTTGCTTTGGAGAAGAATCAGAATAAGAAGTAACGATGTTATTTACTTCATGCAGCCCAGAAAACTCACTAACAGAGACAGAGCATGGAGTCTTCTGTTATCCCCAGTAAATACCACCATCCAAGTTAAATTACCTTACCTGTGAAACGTGAATAATAACCAAATATTGTCTGGGAATTCTTTGCAACTGTTTTCTAAATATAAAAAAAGGTATGGCCTAATTTGTTTCAAAAAATATATGTATACACAATGATTAAGGTAATATTCTGTAATCATGTACATTGTTACAATGTAATTATGTACATTATTACAATGTAATTGAAGTAAATAGTGAAAGCTATAACATTAGAAAGCCTGTACAGTGCATACTCACATTTACTGGAAATAGGAATAAAGTTTCACAGTAAATCTGTCTCTCACCATACACACATTTAAACCAAGTAAAACAAGAGGGAAAAAGTAGCAGTAAGTTTAAAGTGACTTAGAGCACCTTAGGCATTTTGGTGATTTTTAAAACTGTCCATCAAATAAATCTGTAAACAGCATGCCTAGAATCTACAATAAGCTTTAGTTTTACTGAAAGATTTTTGAGGATTCTTCCCACCACCCACGAATTGCTACACAACACACTGACAACATGAAAGACAGATCAACCTATTTCATAGCATCATGAAGAATTGTTATGTTGTTTTTCCTAGGGGTTGGGGGGGGTGTTGAGATAATCCTACCTAAGGTACCCATACCCTATTATACATCAAGATTGTCTGGGGATCTTTTTAAAATCTACATGACTATGCCCGTCATTGATCATTGATTCATTTTGGTCAGGCTGGAGGGAAGAGGTTAGATGAAGACACCACTACTTTAGTACAAGCACTTTATTTTAGATTGTGAAGAAACAGACCTGTAGGATGGGGAGGTCACAGTAGTAATGTTCACACTCCTAACTGTGATTCCTTGGCCTCTACTTCTCAATCTTTTTGATACTATGTGTTTCTGAAAATCATTTCAAGGTAAAACTATAATGCAATAATAATTAACATTTCAAAATAAACACTGTGAAGACAAATTAATATGAGAGGACAAATTGTTTGGATATTAAAAATATTTTTTCTAGGCGGCACCTGTGGCTCAAAGGAGTAAGGCGCCAGCCCCATATGCCGGAGGTGGCGTTTTCAAATCCAGCCCTGGACAAAAACTGCAAAAAAAGAAATTCTTTCAGAAATATGAATGAAACTATGTAGGCTTTCTCTTGTCACAAACTCTGCTGTACTAAATAATAGGGAAGGTTACTTTCAAGATAAAGCCTGCTGCTGCATGCTTATCTCTCCCTTTCTCCTAAAAACAAACAAACAGGGGTATGTTAATTATATTTCTCAGTTTATTGTATATATTCAACATTGGCCCATTGGAATTCTTTTTAATGTTTTTTTTTTATTTATTCTCTTTTATATCCACTAATAATTCCCACAGTCAACCACTGATTAAATTATATCTTTTCTGAGCATGAGTTCAACTATCTTTTAACTTTGTATAATGATGCTTAAAAATAATTCATTCAGAATTAACTTTATAAACTTACAAAGTTATTTTCTGCCTTATAGCGGATGCTTTTAATGTTGTATTTCAGATAATGTTCTCTGCTTCTAGGTAATGAGATTTTTTAAAGATTTTTTTTCTGTTAAATATATAGTTAACTTTGATATTATGATCTTTAAACATATACAACTTATACTAGGTGTTAAGCAGAGATCTATTTCAATTTAGTGAGCCAGTTTTCCCAATAGCACCTATTAAAAAAATTCTATCCTTTCTCCATTGGTTTACAGTGTTCTTGTTATCTTCCATGTTTATACTCACATACACACACACACACACACACACACACACACACACATCACTCACATTAATCTGCTTCTGAATGTTTAATTCTTTTCCCTTGGTATATTTATCCCTTTGGTGGACCACACAGAGGTTCTTTCATAACTGGTGTTTTAAAATATGTATTGATATTGGGTAATATATATTTTTCTACATTAGTCTTAATTTTTAAGATTGAGATGAAGGTCTTTTTCACATAAATTTTGTTTTAAATTGATCATATTCATCAAAAAAACTCCAGCTAAAAGTTTAAAAGGGATTTCCTTGAATTTATGGATCAATTTATATATATTATGATCATTATAAGTCATCCCATCTAAGAATGTGAAATACTTATTATTTAAATCATTTTCTATATCGTTAATTGTGGTTATAAAATTTGCATCACAGAGGTGTTTTATATTTTTATTTAATTCCTAAATACTTTACTGTTTATTGTTATTGTAAATATCATTTTAAAATCATGTTTTCTAGTTACTTATATCTAGTATAAAACTGCTATTGATTTTGTGGGCTGCTGTTATAATTGCCAAACTTTTTCATACACTATTTGTTCTAACAATTCCTTATCAATTCTGTGTTCTTTTCATATTTATTTCTACAATGCGCAAACATTCCTTTTATTAAAGGAGATGTATGCCCATTACCCATCAGTGTTTCTCCTTTCTAGAGCAGAACATTATATTTGTAGAGATTTTATTTATGAAATCTTCAAATACATTTGCTGACTAGTTATTGTGCTCCAGAAAGTGAAGAAAGTACAGTGTTGTGTTTGCCCAACATTGTTGCTCCTCTAAAGGGGCATACAGCCCAGTGGGAGAAACAGAGAATCAGGTAAGCAATTTCAACAAAGTAGGTTTTACTATCACAATGAAAATAAGAGTATGTTAATGGCATATCACAAGGGCAAGTAATCTGGTAACCTGAGAAGGATTCTTGAAAGCAGTGTTCCAGCTAATATAGGAAAGTAGAATAATTATCATTCATCCAAAAATGCAGGGTAAAAGTGTTCCATGCAATAAAAACTTCCGAGAGCAAAGAGATTATGAAATTTATAGTAACTGAATGAATTTTTTATGGCAATAGTGTAGATTGTAAAAGGATATTTAAACAATGAAACTGATGTGATAAGAAGGGGCCTGATCACTACCTAGTGCCTAGTAAGGATTTTCATTTTGAGGAAAGCAGAAAGCAAAGAACTGGGATGATTACATTTATAATTTAAATTTGGAATTATTCCCATTTAGAGGCAAAGTAAATAATATGAGCCTGTAGCAACTCCTCTTTCTGCAACAATCTCTCAGGAAGATGAAGATCATGGTGTTTTGCCTAGGCTCACATAACATAATGATTAAACAATTAGCAAAGAAATGTTGTATCACACAATAGGATGAATGGAAACAAAAGTGTTTCCAGGTTGAATTAATTCAGCAGCTTAACAAATTCCTGTTCTATGTTAGCTGTTCTGCAATTACACTGTTTTGTTTTGTTTTTAATTTACAAGATGGGTGAAGTTAACAAAACATTGTTCAAAGGAAGAGAGTTTTTCCTCATGACTGTATCTTTTCATCAGAGAAGAAAAGCATTTGAAAAATTGCCCTGGGGACATCACCTTATATCTCATGGGCTAGAATTGGCTTGCATGTCCATTCACAGAATGACCAATCAAGAAGTAACCATGATTACTTAAACCGATCATACCTAAACCCTAGAGACCAGGGAGGGAAGTGGGGAAGCCACCTAATATAAGTAAATCAGAACTTTTATCAACAATAAAGAAAGGATTTGGGGTAGATGACCAATAGTGTCTGCTATATTGAGGCCAAAAAGACCTTATGTAATCTATCCTATGTCTATTCTTCTGTCCTCATGATCTGCCCTCATTTATTATTCTGAATGTGTTACATTCAAACAAATTATCTGAGTTAAGAATGGGAAAGTCAAGGTAGAGATTGTTTCATCATTCCCTTCCTACAACTCCTCCCTGTAATAATCTCTCTCATATCCTTGCTCACCTAACGTCTCCCATTAACAGGGTGCTTTGTGTATCTCAATGCATTTTTTATGATACCTTATTTGGTTCTTACACAAGATCTAAAAGGTAGGCAGAGAAACCTAGGGAGGTCAAGTGTCTATCCAAAATCATCCAAATGCCTCCTGGATCAAAAATTATTTTGCACAAATGTGACTCATCAGGCATTGGTTTATAAATTCTTTCAACTTATCATCTACTATTTCTTTCAATTGAGAGACACTATAAGATAACAACAGGGTATGATTTGGATAGAAGAGCTGAAGAAAAACTGTAAAAGAAGACTGAATTGAGTTGTGAGGAAAATATAAGCCAAATCATGCCTGAATCTCAGTGCTCTGGCAGTAGGAAAGCTGAGCCCACAGTTCAGTTAAGCCAGCTATTTGCATAAACCTCAGCAGGAAACTCCAGAATGGATGTGCACCTGCTCCAAAATATTGGCAAATGGAGTTCTTTTGAAACAGGCAAACCAGAGTGCGTTGGAATTAGGCTTCAGAGGATCACTCATGCCTAGCTAGCTTGCAAGATAATGGCAATAAGCCCAGATGGTCTGCATACTGTGTTGCCTGTGTTGTACTGGATGGCTGTGGACACTAAGGCTGACATTAAAATATCCATTGTAAAATCCATTTTCATTATTTAAGTTATCACACTCAAAAGCAGGCTTTAAAATCATATCCTCTTCCTAACCAAAATCTAACTAAGATCAAGTATTAAAATTACCATTATCTTTTATCATGAATTATATATTTTATTTACCTGCCTATTGCTTGAGGCATCACAGTGTGCTTACAGGATCATACCAGAAAAGTCATTTGAATTCAAACACATCATCTGAAAGAAAGTAATTTCCTTCATATAAATGTCTCCGCTTAAATGTTTATGTCTAAATGCTTGTGCAGGTATTTTTTTTTTTTTTAATTTTATGCTTTCCACATAGAAAACGATTTTTGCTGTTTTATTTTTTTCATATAAATGAGAGCATGACTAATAGAATATGTGTGTGGCTATAACTGAGCTTAATCAGAGAGATGCAATTAGTCCCATTAATCTTATGTCCAGCTTCTTATGTGCTTACCATTGTGCTTCATCCTCAAACCTCACTTCCATCTCTACACATAAGGTCTACATTATATTAATATTTCAGTCAAATGATACCTTACTGTTTCCTTTGCCATTGGAGCAAATGTTTGGAATTCTTTTTCTTTGTTGTAAATGGCAGAGAACTTTTAAATAAAATCCAATTATTTGAAGACTTATATTTTAAAAGGTGAAATATTTCAAAGAGAAATATTCTATGGAACAGAATAGTTTATAAACAGACCCATCGTTGGGTTCTACTATGCACTATCTGTTTGATCTTGGGCAAGCTTAAATGGTTGTAAATGTCAGCTTAATCATAAAATAAAAATACTAATACCTCCCTAAAAGGGTTCAGTGATTGAATCCCAATGAAGTATTTATCATAAGGATGGACATACTGTGCTTCAGAATCATCGTTTACACAGCTTATTATAAACAGAAAACAAAAAACTCAGAAGTCATAAAAGAAAAAGGTAAAAGTTATATATAAGCTGGGGAAATGCTCATATTATACCAAATCAAAAAAGAGGTCCAAAACAATTTGTACAAAGTAATTCCATTCTTTTCATCAACTACAATAAATTCTGCAAAGTAAAAAAAAAAAAGGCCGATATATGTGAGCTTGTAAGCATGTAAATCTCCCATGGCAAAGAGCCCCAACTGACTAACATACTCCAAACAGATGCATTACAGATTTGCTGAAGCATTTTGTGAAATATTTGTCAATATTACAATGCAATAATATAAACATTTTATGCAATTTACCAATCAATAAGAAAGACAAAAACCTCAGGAGAATAAAGGGCAGAGGGTATGAACAGGTAATTTATGTAAAAGAAAGTAGAAATGACCAAATGTCACATATGACAAAGTGTTCAAACCTTATTAGCAAATAATGAATCTCTTGAATCCCGAACTATAAGGGAGGGAATGTGAGTTCATGTTTTGGTAGCGGGCTAAATGGTTTCCCCTCACCAAAGACACAAGCACATCCTAATCCCTAGAACCTGTGAATATCAGTCTCTTTGGTAGAAGTGATTATTACCTTAATAGCAAGAGATGTGATTAACTTAAGGATCACATCCTGGCTTATTCAAGTGGGTCCTAAATGTGATTACATTTCCATTTATGGGCAAGGCAGAGGGAATTTAATACAGAGAGGAAAAGCATGTGAACAAAAAACTAGAGATTGGAATAATGCAGCCATAAGCCTGAAAATACCAAAGAATGCCTACAGTCATCAAATATGGAAAGAGTTCTCGCCTAGAGCCACAGGGAATGTGAGCAACCCTTCCAACATCATGATTTCAGATTTCTGGCGTCCAGAACTGTGAGAGAATAAATTTCTGTTATTGTGGGCCTCCAAGTTTGTCAAAATTTGCTATGGCAGCCCTAGGAAACTAGTACATTAATATTTGGCTTATCTAATCTGACCAAGGCAATAGAAAGAATCAGCAGGTTCCTTAAATGCAATCAAATGGATTTCTCTTTTCCTCAATATGACTCATCTAAAAACAATTGTTTTCCCTCGTGGTTTAAATAATTAAAGATTGATAACATCTGTGTTAGTAAAATATGAGGCAAAAATCTGTTTCGTACTCCTCATGTGACTGCAAATTAGCACAATCTTTTAGGAGAATACTCTCTAGTGCCTAATACATTTGAAATTGTAGGCGAGGATTGGTGGCTCACACCTGTAATCCTAGCACTCTGGGAGGCCAAGGCAGATGGATTGCCTGAGCTCAGGAGTTTGAGCAAGAGCAAGAACCCATCTCTAAAAAAATATAGCAAGGCATTGTGGTGAGCGCCTGTAGTCCCAG